>JAGVSP010003219.1:0-61248 GCA_022494985.1 Micrasema minimum | reverse complement strand
TTTAAGGGTTTTTTAAAATTAAACAAATCTTTTTAAAAAAAGCGCTTTTTTTTTTTTTTTGGGGGTTTTTTTTTTTTTTTGGTTTTTTGGTTTTGGGGGGGGTGTTAGAGTATACCCTTAGAGCAGGTTATTGAATAGTGGGGTGAATGGATATGAAAGAAGATGTGACATTGTCACATGACAAGGGCCATTAATAGTTGGGGAGGGCCCATTAAGGGTTGCTTTTTGACCAAAGGCCTGCAATACGCCCGATACGTATTTTTTCATATTATTTCAAGTGTGGCGCAACACTAGTACAATACATTATTTTATGCGCAAAAATAATATTACTGATACCGCTCGCAAACATACCTAGATAATAGCTGACATTAAATTTATCGATCGTAAGTGTTATCGAGATCGTATTCGGCCAGAGCTGATGGAGGCTGGGCCATCTCGGACTGAGGAGGCGCAGAGAGCTGGCTGCGTGGACTGAGGGTCTCTTGAGGGATGCTAGTTAGTAGTTGTCCACATGGTCCACATTCGGAGCGAATGTGGAACAAAGATGACGAAAAAAGTGTTAATAAATATTCTTCTTGTATATAAGTTTTTAAATATTTTTTTTAATTAAATGGATTGATTGAATTGTCACTTGAATGTATTGCCATAAAAATGTTATTCAATTATTTGACAAATATGAAAAATTAAAAAATATTATTCAATGAATGATTCAAGAGGATGGTTCATTCATTTCTATTTATTTATATTTATTATTTTATTTCCTTTCTAATTATTGTATTTCTTCTTTTTTTCTGTTGTACTGATGTTGTATAATTAGTAGTTTTAGTTTTTTACTGAATTCATTTGTTTTTTCATGCTGCATCATACGATAATGATTATTATTATTATTCCTATCATAATTAGACAAATACAGTGATTTACTTTAATTAACAATAATTACCAAACTCTTAACGGCTAATAACGATAACTACCCCTCCCTGAGTATAACCGATATCAGAACAGGGTAGGTACCTAATAACTACCCCCAGAAAACAGAAATATCCACTTTCGGTAAGACACCCCCCAGCAATGCCATATTTCCTTCTAATAACATAATTTATAACTCGTTATATCACTACATTAAGGCATATTATTTATTGTGATTACGAACAAGAAATATCAGGGGAATATAAAATTTATGTATTTGTTCGTATTTCGTGTTAAATCCAAGTAATCATTTGCAATAATACATACAAGTATTTTTTTAAATTAGTAATATTTTAAGATTTTTTCCCAAAAACCAGTAACAGTCTCGTGGTTCTGAAGTAAACTGCCTGCAGATTGTGAACAGTGGACGTCCAGGATGCCGAAAACCTGATGTCTTGTAAAATAGACAACATGATTTAGGTTGTATATGTTCCATCCAGCCAAGCGTCTTCGCTGTATGACAGAAGATACCAAAGCTTGCTGCGTCCACTGCCTCTACTTTTAGAGCCCCCGCAGACTAGAGACTTTTCTATCGGGCGATAGTTTAGTCGGGTTGGGCTGCTAGCGCGCACACTGAATCAACAAACCAGTCGGGTTGGTGATGAGTGCGCAGACTAGAAAACTGTCGGCCAACTGCTCTCGAATGATTTTCCAGTTAATAAACGACTTTTGAAGGGAGCGGTCGCAATGAATGTTTGGAACAATATTGTCAAGAAAAGTTATTATTGCCGTAACACTACGAAGGAGAAAGATTAAGAAGAGAAACGAGAGTATTAGGTGCATCCCATCTACAGTGATAGGTTATTGAATGGAAAATTTTACACGATGCATTTGAAATTACTGGAATACCCAAAAAAAAAATTGTCTTTTAACGAATGAACATAACCAGCTTGACCGTCCCGCACCAAAGCTTGGAGTGAAATGAGCTATAGCTATCGCCGATTAAACGATCGGCAAGTGTGCGCGCGTGGAAGAGCGCCAAACTGATTAAGCTATCGGCCGATAGTTTATCGATAGGATAGTTTAAAGGCAATCGCAAGGCCTATTAAACTTAGCAATCGACCCATACCGGATCGTTGTAGTATGCGCACTTGCATACATCTTCATACTGATTAAAAGCCCGACTAAACTATCACCCGATAAGAAGGCTCTAGTCTGCACCGCACACCTACGTACAGAGTATTCTTCTGAAATTAATATACTAGTTAGGTGTCACGACTAGCAGCTATAGAAAACAGGTGTGATGCAGGCGGAATTCGGTTTAAACAGACAGCCTTTTGCACTGCCTACAGCCTATACATTTTCAACAACTCAATTTATACAACAAATGCACTGATATTATTTCGTAATATTCGATAATAATTCTCCACACATAACAAACTTCTTATCTAAACTCAGCGCCCTAACATCCATATTTCCACCCCTGGGCTACCCCTAATTTGATATATTATGAATAAAATGAATTATCACTTGCAGCCGAATTATCACTCGAAGGCATATTATCAGTTGTAGCCAAAACAAGCAAAGTTTCCTGATTTAATGTTCGGGAGGAAATGGAGAGAATTGTATTGTGTTAATGTTTGCTATTAGTTTCCCTATATATGCGGATATTGATAATCTAATACACACATGTGTAAAGATTACTACTATTACTACTACTTTCCCTTATCCGCACCCAAAAGTGCATAGGGCACTGCATTGGTACACCGAATGCAGTGTATCTTAATCATTTTATAACATGAAGGTAGGATGATCAGTCTTTCGCTTCAGTACCAGTCCAAGGTATCATATTGCAACAGGGCCTTAGTGCCTTATCCACTGTTATTACATATTTTAGTTCGCGGAACAATCACTATCATCTGAAATCAGCTGCATTTAACGCTAATTAAGTCGTAAAAATAATAAAAAGAAAATGTACACATTTGTTATTCCAATAACGACAATTGATCGTGTTTACAAGAGCATTACAAAAGCCGAATAAAGGACATCGTTTTAGGCTTTTATTGTAAATTTACAAAACCTACCCCCCCTCCCCAAACCCTAGGGGTCGGAACAATAGGAAAGGGGGCAGGGGGAGGGGGGTATCAAAAGACGAGACAGAGGGGTAAAAATCATATAATCGTGAATTTTTTAATCAAATTTTCATAGCATCGTCCAAAATTTTGCAGCCATTTTTTCATTATTCAATTTCATCTGATGGAAATAACTGTTGCGTGGGATCGGCGAATATTCTTCTGTTGTGAACAGCACACGACTTCTTGCTAATTAAATGTATGTAAAAAAAAACGCACGGAAAAAAAGCAAACTACTGCTAATTAACTACATTCCATTATCCGCACCCAATGGTGCATAGGGCACTCATTATCAAACACTACTTTAAGACAGTTTATAAGACAATAGGTGGGAGTCAAAATCATGAAATTTGTACTTACCCAGGAAGACTGGTTTTTTGGTGGTTTGAGTTATATTTTCCCGTGTCACTCGTTCTGACTGAGAATGGTGACTTCGTTTTGTTCTAGGACTGTAGCTTTATAATGAAATGTATCACTGGCGCAGAGCCAATCTTTGCACCAGTGTCTTGAGACCTTGAGACTGTCCTAGGCCAATTCCTCAGAGCAACTGAAACTAACAAGTGACACGGGACAAGACAGGAGGGGGGGGGGGGGGGGTAGAGAAAGGATAGCAATACAAATCTCAAATCTCAGCTACCCACATTCCGGCCTGAACAACAACGATACGCCAACTGCAGTGTATCTTGGTTTTTGTTACATGAAAGTAAGATTCTTACATGAAAGTAGAGTGGTCAAAAAAAACATTATTATAATCGATTCAAAAAACGCAAATTTAATAAGAAAAAAAAAATTTTTTTTGACCATCTGAAAATTTGAGTAAATGGGACAGTTTACAACAATAAAACGAAAAACGCTTTTTTTCAAATTCGACAGTATACGTAGGGTCGATTTTATAGAATACTTTCTTAAAATCACTATTGCGTAATATCGGAGAGAGCTCCGTTCCTTTGATCCTTTTTCTAAGTTGAAAATCGTTTGAGTCTGTTGATTGTAGTGATTTTTTAACATCCCCAAATCGGGCAATGAATTAATTTGGGACCCCGAAACGGAACGGGGGTGGGGCGTTACAGATAAAAATAAAATCCTGTGGTTATCGAAAAATATTGACTTTGATCCCCTTGCGATGAATGAAATTTAAACGAAAAAAATATTTAATGAAGACGGTTTGGAGAATGATAAATTTAATTTATAAAAATCGTGGAGTCATCAATCTGAATATTGGCTTTTTAAATTGGTAATACCTGCAAATTACGATAATCGTTTTAAATAATATGCAAAAAGTTCATACGAGTACAGTGGTTTATGGCGCTAGGCGATGGGCGACTTTTCGAAATTATCTATTTTTTATAATAATAAATGGCATTTACTGAAGCGTAAGACTGATCATCCTACCTTAATGTAATAAAATGATCAAGGTACACTGCGCTTGGAATACCAATGCAGTGCCCTATGCACCATTGGGCGCGGATAAGGGAAAGTAGTAGTACCTAGTAGTAAACGAAAATATTTTTGAAACTTAAAACCGATAAAAAGTAACTAACTAACTAACTAATTAACCATCACGCCATTTTCCCGAAGGGGTAGACAGAGAGGATAGAACGCCACACCACTCTGTCCTGGCATACTTCTCTTGCTTCCTCCACATTCATACATCTTCTCATGCACGCACGTCGATTATTCCGACTTCTTACATGCCCACTTTCAAGCACTTGTTGTACTTGATCATGCCATGTCTTTCTCGGCCTTCCTTGACTTCTACATCCAGGCACAGTCGCATCATATATTTTTTTAGCCGTTCTTTCATCATCCATTCGCTCTACATGACCGAACCAACGTAAAAGACCTTTCTTAATTTTGTCGATAAAAAGTATGTTTTGCAATTTTTAAAAAGTTTAAAAGGCAGAATATATTGTTGGTGATGGAAACATTTAAAAAAAAAACGTTTTTCCCAAAATACTCAATAGTAAATTTTTATAGTTTTTTTAATTTTTTATTTTTTGTATTATTTTATTTATTTAAACAGACGCCTTCGGTGTCCTTTACATGTTTACACACCAAATTTCGAATTCATACTCAACATAATGATCGAATTATAATAGCAATTTCAGTTGCAATAAAAAATATTTTTAAAGAATACCCATATTTATCGAATTATAGAGAGCAACGACAGTATAAAGCAATATAATTTTATTTATTTATTTATTTTTATGTATGGACAGCCAACAGACATACTTCAATTACTAACAATAACGTCCAATTTAAAAGCTATCTCTTATCTACCTTACACTATCTATTAATTATCTTACAATATTGAAACAATTATATACTATAATTTTGTTGTATAACAGCGTAAGAATCAAATAAATTGTGAAAAATACGGCAAACTTTGTCTTCTTCTTCTTCTTCTTCTTTCGCCACGTTCGCTCATATGTGGAGCATGTGGACATCACTAGATCCCTCCCACGTCAGGCTCGCATCCATCAGCTCCGCCGAATACATCCGTAGGATGTTCATCGGCGGTCTGCCAGGACGGCAGGATCCAGCAGGCGTAAAGAAGAGGCAGCTCGGGTTCAGGCTCTCCCGAGGCATCCGGAGTACATGCTGAAGCCAGGTCAAACGCCGCATCTTCACGACTCCAGTTATTGGAGATTGCTGCGTCCGTTCCTTAACTTCAGCGTTGGTTATGAAGTCAAACCACCTAATGCCTAGAATCCTTCTCAGACACTTATTCTCAAAACTCAACAAGTGAGCATTCTGAGCTTTTGTGAGGTGCCAGGATTCGCATCCATAAAGGAGCACCGGCACAATGCAGGAATTAAAGAAACTTCGGCTACCAATCTTAAAATGTGTCTTCTGAAATTATATTTGTGAGATTTTATTGGCTCATAAGTATTTATTTATTTATATTTACAGGAAAACCAACAGTCAAATATAATCATTAAAATAACATAAAAAGACAACAGAGTAGACCAATTACAGGTTTCACAGGTAGTAACAACAAAGATAAAAAAGACAGAAAAATATTCTCATCGTAAGATTATTCTAGAAAAAATTATAAGAAAAAAAAAATGCTAACTCAACATGTGTGATTTCACTCGGATACAAAGATATAAATATATTTTTATAGAATGTTAACATACAATCAATGATAGATACGCATTTTATTATTATATATCTATTTTAATACACAATAAGACAACTGATTGGCGATAATCTCCCGAAACTACCCCCGAATTCCATAATAATATCAAAGCAAATACCTCCGGAGGGGTTGTTATGAATTTTCCTCTTTCATAATACGTGGGTATTGAAACCTTTGATATCAAAGATTCCTGATTGGCCTCTCTTTGCCAAAAAGATCAACCCTCGAGAAAAAATTCGAGTGAATAACTCGGATAATCTTAATCAATTGTCTCAATATAAAAGGATACACACATATATATTACATGATTTATTTTGTCTAGTGCGATGATTTTTTAATGTACGAGTATTTGGTTAGAACTTAAGTCGGTCATCTTTAAATGATTTATGTAATTCCTAACCGAAGTATTTATATTCAAAGTTCATAGTCAAATATCCTATTATATAAAATGTTGCTTTATATTAAGCATAATCGACCAAATTAAGAAAGGGCTTTTACGATGGTTTGGTCATGTGGAGCGAATGAGTGATGAAAGAACGGCTAAAAGAAGTTTAAATGCAAGTGTGCCTGGATGTAGAAGCCGAGGAAGGCCGAGAAATACATGGCATGACCAAGTACGACAAGTACTTGAAAGTGGACATGTGAAAAGTCGGAATAATCGGCGTATGTGCATGAGAAGATGTATAAATGTAGAGGAAGCAAAGGAAGTATGTCAGGACAGAATGTATGGCGTTCTATCCTCTCTGCCTACCCCTACGGATAATGACGTGATGGTTAGTTAGTTAGTATATTTTTAATTATTTATTAACCCTAGATCACGAACCATTCGTATAATAGACTACGGGTAACAAGCACTTTTGCTGTTTCGGTAAGTTCTCCTGCCCGCCGCCACGCCCACTTCTAGTACCTTCCTAAATAGTGAAATTATTAGTCACAGATTATATAGTTATTAGTCACCCGCACGAACTGATTGCGGACGCACCCTTATTGGATTGAGATATAGCGTAATCGTCGCCCGACAGACGAAAGGTATTTCGGTAACTTTTTGATGCATTTTAAATATGTCTTTATTTGTTTTATCAATAATTACTGTTGTGTAATAGATTTTGATGTAAATGTTGTCAATTTAAATATTTTACGTAGATTTTATGACGTTTGAAACTTTTTATTTTTTATGGTGAAATACTTCTGTAAGCTACAAAAGAGCTATTTGTGGGGAGCACGCTGTTTCTATGTGTATTAGCTGTACCGTGTAAGTTTAATCTCAAAATTACTTTAATTATTTGACTGCCCGAAAATTTACATTGCTGTCTAAGGTAATTTGTAATATTAAATAAAAGTAATAAAATTACTATCCATGTTTTATTTTGTAGTCTGACGAATGGTTAGTTACACCGTTACTCAAAAATAAGGTCAGCAAGCTAGGGTTAAGATTCCATCGTAATTATTTTTCACTTAGGGCCGGTTTTATAAACATCCGTTAGTTAAGTTTGATATACCAATCGGGTAATTTTCTATACAAAATGTATGGAATATTACCTGATTATTAGACCAAGCGTTACTGACAGATGTTTATAAAACCGTCCCTTAGAGAATCTAAATTATTGCAATGACATGCTGGTCATAAAAGCCCGGTAAACTCTTACACATTCCTAGACTTCAAAAATGCTAATAAAAAGATCGTAGGTTATCACGGCCTCCAAAACACAGATAGTATTTTTCTGGGTTCCTCCTCACCGTGGCACCTAACCAGGGCCCAAAATAGCAGACTTCTGAGTGCGGTGGTTTGACTTTGTAAGGACACACAGAGGTGAGGCAACGGACACAGCAACCCTTGTATCTACTGTCATCCGGCGAAGGCGTTTCGGCTGGCTAGGCCATATACTACGTATACCTCCCGAGAGCCTTAACGATGCTTGTCTATTTTACAAGGCATCAGGTTCTCGGTGTCCTGGTCGTCCACTGTTGACAATTCGTCGGCAGTTTGCGTCAGAGCTGCGGGACGCGGACTTGACTGGGAGGATGCACGGGAGCTGGCGGCCGATCGCTTGGCCTGGAGGCAGTTTGTGGATTTCATATGCTCCACATAGGGAACGGATATGGTATGATGATGATGATGATGACTTAATCACACATATTACTACTCATATATCAGCACTGAAGATGGAATGGATACTGCCATCTGCCCCGAAACGTCGGCATCGAAAAGCTTACAAACAAGGTATAACATTCAATCTACTTTCGTCCTTTTTTTCCAACTCCATCTTTCGCTTCTGTACATTAGGGTTGGTACCAGTATAAATTTGCCACACTTATTTGATAAGACAGACCTTAAGAAACCTTATAAAAATTATGCATACAATTATCCTGATATTATTAGCAAAAAAATAAATTTAAGAAATAATTTCGACTTTGACGTCTACCTATAATATTTTTACGGCATCTCGGCGCCCTCGATAGTGAAGTGGTTTAGAAATAATAATAGATAATGCAGTGTCCACGGGCGGTATTTTATGGGCCTCTTCTACCGGAAACGGATATTGCGACGTTAAGCCTTCACTTCGCGCGCTTTTCGGAATCCAACCCCACCCTTGGAACCCGGATAGACTCGAATTTTTGAATTCCTGAAAATATCAAAGCGTGGCGCGTAATTCTGACCACTTTTTGTTGATAGTGTGTTTTTTTTGGCTGTTAATTTAATAATACTACTGCTGCTTTCCTGTAGATACACCTAATTGTGCATAGGGCACTGCATTAATAAAATTAAGTCTAGTAAATTTTGATGATTTCTTACGCAAAATAAGCTAAAAACAAGGTTCTTTTCTTTGATGAATTAAGCTCACCGTTGCTTATAATTTTTTTAAGATGATATATTAAAAAACTAAATACTTAATATACTTAGTACTTAACTTCAATATCAATGCATAGATGGAGCTAGTTACGCGCCAGTGAATGGTTTTTGATTCGTAACATATATACAAAATCAAAAATGTTACCTGGTGTGGATATTCGCTAATAAGCGGAATGGGGAATGTTGTAGTACATAAAGCGGCCACTTAACTCAGCCAATGACAGGTCATTAGCCCTGTAAACGCTCGAAAATCCATATTCTAGAATTTAAATTTTTTTTACATCATCTCTGTAGGGATATAAAAATGAAATATGTTCATTAATTTATTTTCATATTTATGAAGAATAATACAGAAAATCTAAGGGAATCCAATCCAATTCTTTATACAATATGGGTACCTACACACTTGTCTACAATTATTTGCACACACTCAAAATGTTGTTTATAAGGTATCACATAATATTATGACACTTAAAGAAATGAGTCGTATAGTAACCATGTCGGCAGTGTAGGTCTGACAAATTTTCGCTAATTTAAAATTGTATGACTGTAAACTTGGTAAGATTTCCGTTTTCGATCCCAAAGTCAAACATTAAATATGACTTTGAAGCATTTATGGCCGTTTTTGATTGTGAAGGGATAAAAAAAAACGGAAATCTCAAATGTAATATTTGACGACCCACCGTTGAACATTCGTGGTAGTTACGACAATATTGATACCAGGCGAACAGAGGAGGGTAGTTAGATTAACAATAGATCTTTATGCGGCATGGAAAATGTGAATCCGCCCTCGGCTCGAGCCCATTTGCAATATTAAAAATGCTTTTACCGATATCTTCGCTGTCTTTATTGTCATACCAATATTCACTCCGTGGCTCCTCAAGTGTGGTTATTGAGAGTACTCGCTTTGCATACAAATACTTATCATTTAATGGATAGAAAGGTATTGAAAACTTTATTACTTATTGTATTGACTTTTTAATATCAATTTTCTCCTCTTAGTGTAGTATTTATTTATTTCTGGATGATTTATAAATCGCTATTTTTGCGAGAAATCGTCTCAAGAGCGCTGTACAATAAAGAGGCTAGATCACAACACGTCTTGCAGCTACTAAGCGCATGGACGGTTGGGATTTTTTTTCTCGCCTCCTACAGTTTAAACCGATTTTTATATATGATATAAAAATATTTCATGTTACTGTAGTCGAATGGGAATTTTAACTTTAATCTATATTAAAGATAAACAATTTATAAAATGCAAAATTTGATGCACTTCTAATCATTTGAAGTGATGAAATTTAAATTCCTTTTTATGATTTATGGCACAGTAAAATAAAGTCAAAGTCGTAAGTAGATTTGTGTTTTTTTACGAAAGGATTATTTGTCCTTGGTTTTAATTAAATGTACCTATACACATTTATTAATTGAAGAAACGTATTAATTTGCAAATAAAAAATTGAGTACTAGTACTCCTTTCTCTTGTTGCATATAATGGTGCATAGGACACTGCATTGGGACACAAAGTGCAGTGAATCTTGATATTTTTTACACTATGGCAAGATGATCAGCCTTTCAGCGCTACTAGGAATCGCATATGAAATGTTTTTGTGTGAAAAACACAAAAATAAAAAAAATGGTAATCCAGCGCGCTGCCCACTAAACTATGACGCGCAAAAAAACGAAAAAAAACACTTAAAATCGTTATTAGCGAAATCGACGAAACGCGCCTTCGTTTCATGTAAATTCATTGTATCAAATGACTTATACCATCGCGACGTTAAATTTATGCATCCACTCAGCTCAACGACATCTCGGATATTTTTTATCTTCTTGTTTTGGATATAAATGCGTTTCCTAATATCGCCTCCCCCCTCCCCATCCCCCCCTGCCCCCCTCCCGATGCCCCAAACACAATAAATAACAATTGCAGCCGCCACTGGCTGCCGAATTCGCTATTCGGTCTGATATGCAAAGGAAAACACTTATTCTATATGAAATATGGAAATATAACCCGGCAAACAATATTCAAAATTCAAAGGCGGAGTATCAAAATTCGCAGCAGATAAAGGGCGTTTCAAATTCTATCACACATTTAAAATAGAGGAATTTATTTTATAAACAAACATTTTGAGTGTGTCCAAATACTTGTAGACAAAAACTGGATTTCACCCATTACGGGCTAATAATTACAATTTGACATCTCAACAGAGACGAAAATTTGGAAGAGAATATGGATATCTAGGCGTTTACAAGGCTTATGAAGATTCATCTTCAGGCGTTTCCTAGTAGGTTATATAATTCGATAAGAATCTCACTTGCAATCATAAAGGTTTCTGCTAAAATGCTTAGCAATTTTATCAATGGATGACAGAGTGTTCACATGTGTGATATGGATATCAAATACTAGGTGAAATGGGGAATGTTGCAATACATCAAGTGGCTACTTAACCCAGCCAATGACAGGTCATAAGCTTTGTAAACGCCTAGATATCCATATTCTCTTCAAAATTTGTCGTCTCTGTTGAGATGTCAAATTTAATTTATTTTAATTTTTTATTTTTCTGCAAAATTTTTCGTAGGGAAATACAGGGTGTAACAAAAACTCGTGTAACAAAAAAAAAAGTACAACTTGAAAACTGGTGAATCTACAACGTATTTTGAGACGATTGTGTAATATGACTTTTTTATGAAAAAAAAATGTTTTTCTTCTCACAAAATTTTTGATAAGTATGGCAGATTAAATAAAATTGCTCATATTCTGATTAAAACTCGTTTTTTAATCTTGTTTTCTTTATGAATAGTATTAATTTGACCAAATACATGATATTTGATAACAATTTGCAAAAAAAAAAATCTCTAAAAAATCAACCTCTTACTCAATTTTCTCGAAAACTAAGAAGACTCCAAATATTATGTAGATTCACTTGTTTCCCGCTTGTACATCGAGTTTTGTTACACCCTGTATTCCTGTTACACCCGGCTTCCCGAGTGTATAAGGGGATCTAATAATGTCGCTGACAGTCTTAAGCAGTATTACCTCAGGCAGTATGTGGAATGTGATAATTATCAAAATAGTGTATTAGAGTATCAAAAAAATACATCAATAAAGACTGATAGCCAAAAAATGCTTAACAATCTTCTCAACAGATGTCACCAGTGAGAAATTCACCTATAATTTGATACAGTGTACGCGAGTTCAATATATACAAGTTTCAAAATTTTGATCATATGGTTGTTGTAATGTATGGAATGTTGTAATACATCAAGTGGCCACTTAACCCAGCCAATGACAGGTCGTAAGCCCTGTATACGCCTAGATAATCCACATTCGTTTCCAGAGAGTTTCTCTGTCTCTGTTGGGATATCAATAATATCGTATATATATTTATTCACCTTCATAATACGATGGTTTGGTCATGTATGTGGAGAGAATTATTGTTTATTTATTTACTACTACTACTCTCCTTTATCCGCACCCAATGGTGCATAGGGCACTTCATTGGTACACCAAGTGCAGTCAATCTTAATAATTTGTTACATGCAAAGTAAAAACTTGTTTTGTCCGCCTAGTGGAGTAGTTGATAGAATGGTCAGATTTTTGTTTTTACTGGCGCTAACGAGGATCGGAAAATGTAAAAAGGACTTACCAGAGCTGGACTCAACAAGGGCGGGAAATGACGATGAAGGACCACCAGGAAGGGCGAAGTATCCTGGAATACTCTGGAACACCACGTCGAACTGGCGCGGCGGGACACAAACGAGGGGCAAAGCACACTTTTACTCACTTTTGGTCGAGGAGGGTTTCGGGAGTTGGAATCTGGGAAGCTTGGAGATAGAACGAGTATAACGAGGGGATTTTGGTGGAAAGAACGAGGGAAGAACAGGTCTTGGAGTTCACGAGAAGGATGGATGTTGCGAGGTCAGAGTAATGTTGCTGCGCTGAGCGAATATTCGAGACTGAATTTGAGTTGGAAAACAGGTGACAAAAACGGACTGGAATGTGTTGAAGGTAGGGAATAAATTTTGGAGGGAATTTGAACTACCTATCACCAGAGAGTATCAATAATTGCCAAACCATTTACATTATTTTTCTTTTGCCTTCCATTCCGAAACACCCCCGATCCTAAGTGTGTCCCGCATCTCTGCCGATCCCATTTGAATGTCCCGGCAAAGTATCCGCCGGGGGTGGGGGTGGGGGGCGGGGGCGGAAGGTACTCGAAGCGACACGGAATGGATGACAATATGCACCCGAGCATTCCTCCCGGGGATAAATGGCTTCCCTGACGTCACACACACACACACCCACCCCGCGCCCACACATACTGATAAACGTGTTTGTGTGTTGTCTGCATGGATGTAAAGTCAATCATGGTAAAACGCCATTTTACCAACTCTAAAACTGCACTTGGTTTACCAATGAAGTGCCCTATGCACCACTAGGTACAGATAAAGGAACTCTTATTATCTACTGCTATCCAGCGTAGGCGTTTCGGCTTGCTAGGCCATATATTTTTGACGTGATAACGTCTAATAAATCGATGAACGCCGGCTGCACACACGAAAAAGCATGACTCATTGTCACGTTCCGCCTGAGCCGAGTGTGCAAGCGAGAGCGCGGAACAAGCGATAGAGAGGCACGATCGGCATCAGCGTTCGGTTTGTGACGCGTCCGAGTAGAAGGGAGACAGCAGCAGCACACAAGCTACAAAGTGAAAGTGAAATTAACGAGTGCAAAAAAAATGTTAATTTATTTAAAAACTGTAATTTTCAATTCACTCCTGCTTTGTATTATACAAAAAAATGATAATTCAGTAATGATAATTCAATTTATTCAATTCATAAAAGTATGCTATTGTTCATAAATGTTTTCTTATGACGTTATCACATAAAATTATCGACTTTACAGACAGCCAAAAGTTTTTTTATTTATTTATTTCAGAATGATTTATAAAGCGCCATTTTCGCGAAAAACCGCCATACAACACAACAAAAAGGCTAGAAAAACAATAATACTACGTACGCTTCCCGAGAGTCTTAACCATGGTTGCCTATTTTACAAGGTATCGGGTTCTCGGCGTCCTGGCCGTCCGCTGTTGACAATTGATGATGGTGATGATGAGTTTTTTACGACAGAAATTTTTAATCAAACAAGTTCCTCTGTAAAGTTTTATTTTTTTCACGATCATTTTAAGAAAACGCTCCTCAATTTACGCTGTTTTAAATTACTCTAAATAAATAATGAGTTGAATTAGGTTGCATTAAGACACTGTTATGTAAGATATTATTGATATCCCAACAGAGACAGAGAAACTCTGGAAGCGAATGTGGATTATCTAGGCGTTTACAGGGCTTATGACCTGTCGTTAACTGGGTTAAGTGGTCACTTGATGTACTTCCACATTCCCCATTCCGAACATCATCCATATATGACAAATTTTTGAAACTACTGTATATATTTAACTCATCTCCGTCGTTCCGCATTACAGAAAATTTCTATGCTGGTGACCTCTGTTGAGAAGATTGTTAAACATTTTTTGGCAATTATCTGTATTAGTGTAGGTAAAGCTCATCCAAACTTAATTACCTACTAGAAGATGCCTGAAGATGTCTCTCCAATTTTTTCGTTTTTGCGTTATATTTAACCAGTAAATCTTTTCAACAACATTTTGAATGTATGCAAATACTTGTAGACACTACAAGTATTTGTATACTTTCAGAATGTTGTTTAAAACTGTTAAATAAATTAGTTTTTCACATATTTATGTAAGATATCAAAATTAATACTTAAATACATGCCATATACCAAATGAAAACGCTTTTGAACCCCACCCACACATACTTACAAGATTGATACTTGTTTTGCATACAAACACAACATTATATCCCATAACACAATATAATATCTCATAACACAACCACGAATCATACGGTTCTCGTATGTAGAAATCCATTCGTCAAAAAATTCATATCGTAAAATATTATTGATGTTCTTAATACCCTCCGCTCCCCTTTCAGAAATGCCGAGAATAGACGACTTACCCCATTACGAACTACCCCGGAAGGGGAAGATTGAATACTTTGGTACAATATGATTGATAGAATCATAAATTAAATGTTTTAAATTGTACTTTTACTAACTTGTTACGTGATATTATGTTATATACCATGTATAATGTGTATTGTACATCATTAATTTCCTTCTACGCCTAATGGTGCATAGGGCAATGCGTAGGGAGTAATTTCACCAGCGCAGTGTGCTTTTGATCATTTTTTTTCATGAAGTTTAGGGTTCAATTCCCGTAGGGGGTCAGTGAAAAATATTTATTTACATGGAACGGGTGGTGGCCCAGTGGGTAGCGTCGCGGTCTCTGAGTCCAGAGATCGTCGGTTTGAATCCCCACTTCGACACGACTCGATTCCTATTTTCAAGCACAAGCCGCTTAGGCTTTATTGAAAATAGTATTAAAAAATTGAAAAATGTGCAAATATCATAAGATTGCATAGATTTCTTTTTAAATTAAAAAGAAATTTTAAAAATGTGATTTTCATATTAATATTTCACGCTTGATACCTTGGACTGATACTGAAGTGTAACAAACCTCGTAAAACAACCCGAAAACTGGTGAATCTACATCATATTATTTGGAGTGGAATGTGTAACGTGATTTTTGAATCTGAGATTTTAAAAAAAAAATTATGTTATCTCATAAAAGCTTTCATTAGTACCACAGATTAAGTAAAATGGCACGCATTCGTTTTAAAATGCTGATTTTAATTTTGTTTTATTTATGGATTGAATTAATTTGACTAAATATATGATATTTAGTCAACTGACTGTACATCAAACACCAGTGAACTGACATTTTTTTTCTTTTCTTAAAATTACAACTCTTATTTCTAGTTTTATTATTTTTATTGTAATTAATGATTAGTTAAGTTATGAAATATATATGTATTGTATTCTACCTATGCTATAGCTAACTAAGTATTGCACTAACTGCTTAGTTATGCTGGAATAAACACTATTATTATTATTATTATTATTATAACAATTTGCAAAAAATATCGAAAGAAAAATTTACCTCGTACTCAATTTTCTCGAAAACTACAGGTCAAATAAAAAAAAATTATCCCACAATATCGACTGTAAATATTATACAACATTTTAGGTGTGTTCAAATACTTGTACACAAATCTGGATTTATCCCAAGACAGGAGTAGGATATTCGTTTATTAGTGGAATGGGGAATGTTGTAGTACATAAAGTGGCCACTTAACACAGCCAATGACAGGTCATAAGCCCTGTAAACGCTCACATATCCATATTCGTGAATTTGAAAAAATTCTGCCTCATCTCTGTAGGGATATAAAATGAAATGTAAATATTATGTAGATTCTTTGGTTTTTCGCTTGTACATCGAGTTTTGTTTTACTATGTATAGAAAATCTAACTAAAATCCAATTAGAGTATTTCGAAATTAACCGTAAGATTTCTATAGAGATCAGTAACTGAGCTAAAATTTTGTAGGTAATTGTATTTTACATTTTTGGGTAATATAATTATCAACAGTGGACGTCCGGGAGTTTTCTTCGGAACTGCGGGATGTGGACATGACTTGGCTAAGATTGGAATCAGTTTGTGGATTCCGTATGAATGATGATGATGATAAATCACAATAATCAATTCCAAAGAAATTCCAGCTGGCAGACAATCAATTACTAATTTTCAATATCCCTCAAATCCACTACCACCAAATCAATGCACTCAAATCTGAATCTACAATGCTAATAACTAATAACCATTTGTCAAACACCTGGATTCAAAGCGAATTGTAGATTCTAATTACCATCCCCTGTCACCCTGTCACCCTGGCACCCTGGTACAGAGCGATGCAAGCTTTGGGGTGGCGGGTGGCTGTATCGGGGTGGATTATTGGCCAAATTCCATAATAATTCAATACCCCGCATGAATATTGAAACAAGCTGAGCTTTGATACAAAGGATGCTGTTTTAGAGAGATTCTGCTACCGTATTTTTAATAAATAATTCAGTGATTTATGGAAGTGTATGAGGGATTTTTAGGTTGATTAGCAGACTTCGATGGTTATGTGCGCAGATATTAAATGTCCAATCAAGCATGTAATTTTTTATCTATGGGGTCTAAGAAATGTCCTGCCCTAATATTATAAGTCTGCATAAAGCCAATCGCGAGACATTACATTTTAAATGCATGTTTTCTCAAAACTATCTTAATTGGACATTTGACATTTGTACACTTAACCATCCGTACTGTACACGTATTTTTTTATTTATTGCATATATCATGTGAGTTCTTATATAATGTTAATTCATCCTCAAATATTTCAATTTTGGGGGCTGCTTTCAAATAGCCGGAAAATACTGTGCCAGAAAGCATGAAACAAGTTGCGGCGTGGTGGGATTCGAACCTTGGGATTCCAATCCGAAGTCTACGACTCTACCTAATATTACTCTTCCTTATCCGCACCCAATGGCGAATTGGGCACTGCATTGGTACACCAAGTGCAGTGAATCTTGATCATTTGCTAAATGAAGGCAAGATGATCAGTCTTGGGCTTAAACATAAATCTAATCCAAACCACATTAACATAAACTTTTCCAATCGACTCCATGGTAGCCCAACAATCTATCGACTGCACTACAAGGTGGATGAGACGGTAGAGCATATGGATTCCACAAACTTCCTCCAAACTTGTTTCTCCTCCCAAGTGTCATGTCCACAACCCGTAGCTCTGACTCAAAAAAATATTTTGATTAATATCTTGCTCTCCCTTTATCGTCTAAATCGCAATTCTGGTTTCTGAACTTACTATCAGATGTGAAACAATGGGCAATTCCGTCGCAACTGCGTCGCTGGGGGGTAGGGCGGCTCCGTGGCGTGATGTACACTCCCATCCTCCACTGTTCAATAGTCCGTGACAGCTCTGCCAATTAGCGTTACATTCTGTGCCTATGATGCGTCCTTCACTGCCGCTGATGATGTTAATTGCCTGCACTTTACTTTATGCCACCTTGGTATAGTGTAACAGGTTTAGGAAGAAGGTTGACCTTTGTGGTAGTGTGTATACTTTTTTTTCAGGACTTCGTATGAAAAATAAAAATATTTTTCTTCAATATAGCGCACTAAACCTACGTATTTTTTGGTACATAGGGCAGGTATTGGTACATATACTTGGAGTAACAAAAGTACAACCAGAAAACTGGTGAATCTACATCATATTCGAAGTGTCGAAAGTGTAACGTGACTTTCTAATCTTAGCTTGTAAATTATTTTTTTCTCATAAAAGTAAAATTGCACAAATTAATATTTTAATACTGTTTTTGATTTTGTTTTAATTTATATGGATGGTATTAATTTGACTAAATACATTATATATGATGACAATTTGCAAAAATTTTATTTACTTCGTACTCAATTTGCTCGAAAACTGTGTTAAATAAAAAATATTATTCTACAAAATCGATTCCAAATATTATCTAGATTCACTGGTCTCCCGCTTGTTCATAGAGTTTTATTACACCTTGTAGAGCGATGATTTTTTTTTACGAAAACAGTTTTTTCAAAAACGAAGATTTCATATCTGAAAAAAAAGATAATATTTAATATCATATAATATTTAATATAGTGTGAAAAAACTCATCTAAGAAGCCGCCTCGTGGCATAGTGGTTAGTGTATCATGGGGCTCTGAAGCGTAAGACTGATTACCTTGTCTTAATGTGACAGATGACCATGACCTTTGGAGTACAGTTGCAGGGCTAACGACTATTAGATGCAGATAAGGAAAAAGTAAAAACATGTAAGTATGCAATCTATGATATCAAATAAAATCTCTAGCGCCCAGTATTTAAAATTACGAATCAAGTCATGGCGGATTGGTAATCAGACGATCGACTGATTTTTTTTTTTTTTTTTTTGGGATTCGAACCCAGTATCATACATTTCAAATAACCCACTACCATGCATTTCAAACAACTCTAAAACACCGACCAAACCACAGAATCGCAAATTCCAAAATGACATGCACCCCCGACAGGTTATTTTGGGGGGGGTGTGATATCCCCCAATCCCCCCCAAAACACACGTGGTGATCGCACAATCGAATGACAAATTTACATCTCTCTGTATGGCACACAGAATGAAACTTTGATATAATATTCCTTTTGGGGAGCAGGTTCCCGCATTCTGACACCAGTTTTGAATCAAGGCGATGAATCGTAGCTTACCCTGGTAGAGATGTGAAGTTCAGGTATTCTGATATGAATTTTGAAAACATGTATGAAGATTGATAATAGTAAAATTATATTAGGTACATATGAAATTGGCGTTTTGCCGTACTTGCAACTTTGATCTCAAATATCTTCTCTTTGGTTAAGAATTCCAAATTCAAATTTATACAGCTATTTACTCAAGTATTTGTGTTTTGAAAATTATAATTCATTTGTTTTTTCCTCAATTGTTTTTTTCTTTGCGTCACTCAGTTTACAAAATGGAAAACTTGAAATATCGCTTATTTACGAGTACGAGTTCCACCGTGGCACCAGTGCTGCAGAAACGGCTCGAAGGATTAATGATGTGTATGGCGACGGTGCCCGCAAAAGAAAAACACAGTGCGTTTTTGGTTCCAACGTTTTCGTTCTGGAAATTTCGACCTGCAGAACAAGCCCCGTGGACGGCCGGAGACCAAAGTTGATAATGAATAATTGAAGGCTATTGTGGAAGCGGATCCATCGCAAACCACGTCCGAGTTAGCTGCAGGCTGCGGTGTTAGTGATAAAACGGTTTTAATCCACTTGAAGCAAATTGGGAAGGTGAAAAAAGCTTGAATTAGGTCCTTACATATGAAATCGGCGTTTTGTATGGGAGGAACATAAGGTAGATTTTTTTTAAATATAATATTACAAATTATAAGAGCTTCAATTGGAATGTCTAAGACATCCACCGTACTCTCCGGACCTTGCTTCAACAGATTACTATTTTTTTCGAAATTTGGATAACTTCTTGCAAGGGAAAAATTCAACTCCGATGGGGCAGTCCAAACCGACTTCAAAGATTTTATTGATTCCCGTCCGAATGGTTTTTTTAGTAAAGGGATCGATGAACTACCTATGAGATGGCAAAAGTGCATAGATAGCAATGGTACATACTTTGATTAAATAAATATATCATATTTTAAAAAAATCAACTTTATGTTCCTCCCATACAAAACGCCAATTTCATATGTAAGGACCTAATATTATTATAATGCGACATTACTACTCCTCCAAAAAAAAAATTGTACTTGATAAATAAATCGATGAACGCCGGCTGCACACACGAAAAAGCATGACTCATTGTCACGTTCCGCCTGAACCGAGTGTGCAAGCGAGAGCGCGGAACAAGCGATAGAGAGGCACGATCGGCCTAAACGTTCGGTTTGTGACGCATCTATCTCTCTTCCACTCCGCAGTAGTGGATGGGAGACAGCAGCAGCACACAAGCTACAGTTGTAAATAAATTGGTAATAGCACATTGTTACTTGTAATTAATTTGTATAATTTAAGTAAACAAATATTTGAATTAACGAGTGCAAAAAAATGATAATTTATGGAAAAAAAAAAATTTTCAATTAACTCTTGCTTTGTATTATACAAAATAATGATAATTCAGTAATTATAATTCAATTCAATTCTTTAAAGTATGCTATTTTTCATCAATGTTTTCTTATGACGTTATCACGTAAATTATCGTCTGTAAACCGACTTTACGGACAACCAAAAGTTTTTTAAGAAAAAGAAATCTATGCAGTCTTATGATTTGCACATATTTCTATTTGTAAATATTGTTTTCAATAAAGCCTAAGCGGCTTGTGCTTGAAAATGGGAATCAAGTAGCGGCGGAGCATCAGAAAACTAAAACTTCTTTACCCAAATTCAGACTTTCGTGACTCTACGAATCATCAGATTCTCGCCGCCCTGGTCGTCCACTATTCGTCGGCAGTTTGCGTCAGAGCTGCGGGACGTGGACTTGACTTGGGAGGATGCACGGGAGCTGGCGGCCGATCGTTGGCCTGGATGCAGTTTGTGGAATCCATATGCTCCACATAGGGAGCGGATATGGTATGATGATGATGATGATGAATCATCTTTTACTACGGAGTTATGAAATAGATGCCAAGTCTAACATTTAACTAAAATTGTCAAAATACTGACTTTGCATGTTCTTTCCGCAGGATCTCCATAATATATACTTCCGTTTCCTGTTTACAAATTAATCTGCCCATAGATACCTGTGACCCTGAATGGCCAAACGGCCAGGGGTGAAAATTCACCCCACGGGGCGTTATGTTTACAGCATGTTAAGGGCATGTTGGAGGCATGTTGGGGGCATATTGGTATCCCACGTGATCGGCCCGAATCGAACTTGCCAGTGACACGGCCGATTTCACACAGAAAATATTTTGTATTATATATGAGATTCTTTATTATGTTTATTCATGTATTTAAATAATAATCCATAATAAAAATGTGTGGGTAAGTTATTTGTTATTTTAATTGTTACTGCCACTTGTGGTAAGCGCGTTTCGCTACCATGCCTGAAGTTGCGGGTTCGTTTCCCGACGGGATCAATATGAAATAGTAGAATAAGAATAGTTAGGAAAAAAAATAATTAGGTGTAATGTAATAGTATTAGTCTATGTAAAAATTATATAGTACTAAATAAATAAAATTATAATAAAAAATAAAAAATACTTTAATTCTTCTTAATAGCTTTCACCCAATGTTTATTACTCTAATCGTCCATGCGCTCGGTATCTGCAAGACGAATTGTAATATATGTTAGTAGTTCCTGTCAGAAAAAGTAAGCCATCTTTAGCCAATAGTTTGTTATATTGTTATCTATTCTTATCTAGTCCCAATTACTACATCCGTCGTTGCGCCATCTTTAGCCAATAGTTCGTCATATTGTTATCTATTCTTATCTAGTCCCAATCACTACATTCGTCGTTGCGCCATCTTTAGCCAATAGTTTGTTGTATTGTTATCTATTCTTATCTAGTCCCAATAACTACATTCGTCGTTGCGCCATCTTTAGCCAATAGTTTGTTATGTTGTTATCTATTCTTATCTAGTCCCAATTACTACATTCGTTGTTGCGCCATCTTTAGCCAATAGTTTGTTATTTTGTTATCTATTCTTATTTAGTCCCAATAACTACATTCGTCGTTGCGCTATCTTTAGCCAATAGTTTGTTATATTGTTATCTATTCTTATCTAGTCCCAATTACTACATTCGTCGTGGCGCCTGCAAATAAATTCTGTTATGTAAATAAATATATTTTTTTACAGATTGACGATTTGCCCCTATTCACCACATTACACAATTTGATTCCAACACTTAATGTATGTACGTAGTTACATAGGAACTATTGATTGAGGAAATCCTACATATTCTGAATGTATAATGACGTCGTTAAATTACAATATTGTATTATTCCACGCAGGACGGAATTGGTTCTGATTTATCGACTGTCGTAAATATGTCTGTTTTATCGATTTGTGTATGACGCGACGTCTGTATCACAGAATAGAGACATTATATGAGATATTATCGCACTGGTAGATATAACGTATCACCTGAAGTGGATTGATTGAGTGGTTAGAACGCGAGTTTATGATTGTTCGAATATAACAGAAACCACAAAAAAAATTCGTCGAATTTTTTTAGCACAAGTGTAAAATTTGACATATAAAGAATATTGCTATCGTGAAAAATAAGAATATTCTGTATTTTTAGCGTGTAAACAATTTCTTTAATACAATAAGTATTGAGAAAAAACATTCACTTTTTAAAATATCGTAGGTATACCATACCTACTTGGAAATAAATTTAAAATCTAAAAATTAATCATAAAATTAAAACATGTAAATTTGACTTTTAATAAACTCTGGAAAATTACAAATAAACCTAGAAATGCCTTTTCACGTATTTTTTTCCGTGTAGCATTTTCAAATATTTGCAAACGAGTTTTAACAAAAAGTCATAAATCAACACCCCAACTCGTCCTGTATTGAGCCGCCACTGCATTGTTTGCTAGAAGAGTTTCCAATATGCCATCAATTCAATACGTATCAATGAGTTATTACACCAGTGGCGGCTCACTGCAGTGTGCAGTGGTGGGACTGGGACCATTTAATATATTTACGGGTGAAATCAATTTATTGCAAGATTTACGAGTGTATCAAATGGTCTGGAATATGTTCTGTGTTTGAAACAATGCGACATATTGCCTAATGCGGTCACTAGAATTTTGAATATCGAATACGTAAACGTCATCAATAACAACTTACCGTTTATACAAACAATTGGGTTGTTCCCGTTATAAGTATTTAAAATTAATATAAAACACAATGATCAAATGTTGTTTTCATTTATAAATTTATGTTTTAAAAACACGAAATTACGAGTGACTTTTAACGCCCGTTATTGGCTAATGACGTCATACCCGTCCATTATAAAAGGCGGGAAATTCATTACGAAGTCAGCGCCCATATTGGTGTGACGTCACACCGCATGCGCGCCAAACGGAGAATTTTGCGAGCGATTTGAAAAAGCGCTAGAAAATTCATGTGACATCGTAAAAATTTTAAAAAATTCCCTTGTATTTTGTAATTTGTAATGGAATTTGTAATTGAAAATCTGAAAGAACCCAATTGTTGTTTGATATCTACGAGTATATTATAAAAAAAAAAATTATGTGGATTTTTTTAAATGTAAAGTTTTATAGTGGTATGCTCATTGTGTTTCTAAGCATGAGGTCGCAGTACCGATTACCATTTGGTTCAACATAAAATATTTATTTAAAAATGTGACTTCTCACTCCAATATTTCATGTATGACATTTTGGACTCGCACTGAAGCGTGAGACTGATCATCTTACCTTCAAGTTATAAACTGATCAAAATTAAATTCCTCGATGTAACCACTACATTTACAGTGCCCTATGCACCATCAGATAAATGAATGAATTCATTTTATCAAAATTCTGCATTACAGATAAGCACCCTTGTACACAAATATCTATAGTTTTAACCAATAATACACAACCGAGTAATAACATTATCAAATTACAATGCATTAACTACTAACCACTAATGTAGTGCCCTATTCACCACTGCATATAAGGGATTGAATTAATCTATTTATTAACTAATCACAAAATTCTTAATGATAATAAGCTTTTTTTTGTTTTACCCTTAGTTTTCAAGAAAATTTAATACGAACTTAACAATTTTTTCGGTATTTTTTGCAAATTGTTATCAGATTTCCTTTATTTAGTCAAATAAGTATCCATAGAATAGAATTTGTGCAATTTTACTAAATCTGCCGTACTAATAAAAGCTTTTATAAAAAGTAAAAAAAAAAATTTTCAAGCTCAGATTCTTTTTTTTTTTTTTTGTTGAAAGTTCTTTATTGAGAAAATAAAACATAACATTTGAAAACAAAAAATAATGCCGTCCCGATAAACCGCAATTTTGCCGTTTGTCATCGGGAGCCAATAGCAAATATGTAAATTTATCATAGAAATACAACAAAATGATAAAAAAGTTTACAAAATATACATAAAAGGAATAGATATACGAAAAAATGCAAATGGTGAATCAATATATAATAAATTGTGGTGCATCAATATAAAGAAGCTATATCTTCCAACCAATTCCTTAAAATAAAATTAATTTTATTAGAATTGTTACACGATTTAAATTCATTAGGGCAATATATTAAAAAATTTTGGAATTCAAAAGTTATATTACACATTCGACTCCAAATATTATATAGATTCATCAATTTTCGGGTTGTACTACGAGCAGTTTTATTACTCCATGTGTTGACTGGTCTTTAAACCGATATGACTTCAACAACATCCATATCAGTTTCAAAATTATTATCAGGTTTCTAGTGCGGTCCTTGAGATGCTGTCACATATCATAGACAGGGTGGTGACAGGGATATCCTTTCTATATCCTGCCGGAAATTGAATTAATATACATAATACTGGACTTCTTTCCCTTATCCGCACCCAAAAGGTTACATGCTGGCACGTCTGTATTGGAGACACCATGGTGCAATTTAAGTGTTTTAATTTTTTTATTAATATTTTAGTTAAAATAATCTATTCATACTTTTGAATATGTTGCAATGTAACCATTTGGTAATTTGAAATATACTATCGCATCAAGTTAAGAGATTAATTTACATTGTTTGAAAAATATGAATCGAGTCGTTTAAAAGTGGTGATTCGAACGACGATATTCTGGACTCAGATGATGTCCTGCTACCACATGGGCCACCGTGTTATTATTCTTTTATTCCATTTATTAACGGCGGCCGATTAGTTTGTATCGTAGTGCGTTAGCGCCGTTTTGGCTACAATTCGCAATGAGGCCATAATATTAACACAAAAATAGAACTTCAATTTTTTTTTTTAATTACCACATATAATATTATTTGTTTTTTTTTTAATTTCATAATGCGTAATACAATATTACAGATTTAAAATTTTAGTAAAAATAAGCCATGTATCTTATTATATAAGTCTAACCAGTATTTCTGTTTTAAAAAAAATGTAAAAACTCTTCGATTATTATTACAAAATTTTACATCCAAATAATATGAGAATCGGTGTATTTTTGTGGCGGGGTTTAAACTGTGGGTTTTGGGTAGCCCTGTTGCACAAAGACCAGCGCAACGGCCGCATCCGACGCGGGCGAAGCGAGTATAAATCAAATCAATCAATGCAATTACCGATACAATTTGTGTCCGGTCCCGGTGTGGCCTAGCCGTTACATTGAGTTATGTTGCCAACCCTGACTCGCTCTATACCTCACCGTGCGCCGGTCATCATTCAGGCCGCCACTGCTTTCTGAAATGGAACACTGCGCCGATATAATTTTTTAAATTTAAGAGAATCAGTTGAGATTTTTTTCGTGATTAAATGTACCCTGATGACATAAGTAAGCTGTTAATTCAATTGATGCAATTGCCGATATAATATGACATGTATCCATTCCCGGTGTGACCGAATCGTTAATCTAAATCGCGTGCCAACTATACCTCACCACGCGCCTCTAATCATTCAGGCTGCTACTGCCTTCCAAAATGGAACACTGCACCGATATATTTTTTTAAAATTCAATAATGAATTGATTTACTTTTTTAATGATTATACGTGCCTTGGTGACTTAAGCAAGCTTTCAATTACCGATACAATTTGCGTCCGGTCCCGGTGTGGCCTAGCCGTTACATTCGGTTATGTGTGAACCCTGACTCGCTCTATACCTCACTAGCTCCACTCATCATTCAGGCCACCACTGCTTTCTGAAATGGAACACTTCGCCGATACTGCGTTTTTTATGTATTTTGTTATTAATACCAATTTTTTAAGTATCGGAATTGCGCTAATAGATTTTTTTCATTTCTTGTTCAATTGGATTCTCATTATAATTACAGTATAATACTAGTAGATTATTACTTCTCTGCAAAATTGTGAAGAGTAGTAATGTGGTTAAAAGAAAGGGTCGTGATTTGACGGAGTTCAGTAAATTATCAAATAGATTTTAATTATTCACGTACGTAAATATCATTTACATAAATACCTATATTTATATCTTCATATGTACTGAAGCGTAAGACTGATCATCCTATCTTCATCTAATAAAATTGCTCAAGAAACACTCCACTTGGTGTACCAATGCAGTGTTCTATGCACCATTGGGTACAGATAAGGGAAAGTAGTAGTTTGTATACTACTAATTAAATATTTTAAAAAAAAATTTGGTTGTCTGTAAAGTCGGTTTACGGACGATAATTTTACGTGATAACGTCATAAGAAAACATTTCTGAAAAATAGCATACTTTTATGAATTGAATTGAATTATTATTACTGAATTATCATTGTTTTGTATAAAACAAAGCAGGAGTTCATTGAAAATTACAATTTTTCCATAAATTAATATTTTTTTGCACTCGTTAATTTAAATTACTCGGACACATCGGCCGATGGAGTGGAAGAGAGATAGATGCGTCACAAACCGAACGCTTAGGCCGATCGTGCCTCTCTATCGCTTGTTCCGCGCTCTCGCTTGCACACTCGACTCAGGCGGAACGTGACAATGAGTCATGCTTTTTCGTGTGTGCAGCCGGCGTTCATCGATTTATTAGACGTTATCACGTCAAAAATTAATTTGATAAAACTTTGAATTTTAAATAGTTTGTGTCATCCCTGTTTCCAGGAATAATGGAATTATTGAATACACAATATTCAGGGATGCCGTTAATCAACCGACACTCCGTATTGAGTTATTGTTCAGATGTTATGCCTAATATCGTATCCAGGAGGTCTTAGCGACACCTACGTCACTGCTATTATACAGGGCTGTACATTATAACATATAATTGTTATGAAATTAAACCTAGGAAGCGTATATTTGTAGAAAATTAGTTTTTTTTTTTTAAAAATTTAAATTTATTTATTTGTTTTTACATATACATAAGGTTTAATTCCCGCTAAACTGCTGAACGGTTTTTAAGCAGGGATTTGCTCTCTATTACATTATTGGAATATAAGAATAGATGAATATACATATATGCTTAGAGTAATGACGCGCGCAGGCTATAGAGAGGCTTTTTCGCCGTTTCCCATAGAGCGAAAGCGTTGCAAATTTTTGGTTAGCGACAACTTCACTCTGCTGACGGCCATTATTATTTGTTTGACAACAGACGCGTAACTGTCCCTTTCGTCGCTTTGCTAGTAAATAACGTGGATACTTCCTGATTTTAATCATCAAAAACGGCAATGGTGAATTGTAGTATGCTTGGTTGTAGCAGTAAGAGTGTCAAAGGTGTAAAGGAGTCACATTTCACAGGTAATTGATTTCGAATAAATAATTATTTTGATTTACATTGATTTTGGCATATATTGTCCTAACATGGGTACTTTTTGTATAAAAACTTTCCTTTTATCAACATATTTACATTATTTACCAGTTTTTCTTAATTTAGGTGATCAATTTGTAAATTAAAGTATGTTTACTGTTGATAGTGACGGTTGATTACTGTCGATATGCCAAGGCCGCATTAGGCATTTGTAAAACATTGGCATTTGTTTTGCTGCAAACTATAGCCAACTTCGTGTTTGACAATCATAGAATGGTTTTTGACCGTTAGGGCCCCTCTATAGCCTGCGCGTTATTACTCTAAGCATATATTATACATAATTATAAAATTTTAAAAATGAGGTTCACTAGATATTTCTTAACACTTCTTTCGTCTTCTTTTTTTTTTCTTCATCTAGTATTTTTTTTCGGGAAGTCTGTTTAAGATACGTGGGATTATGCATGCCCTAGTCCTGTCTCCGTACACATTTCGCGCTCTCTTTTCTATCTATATACCTTATGTTTTTCGCCGCGTTCCATATGCATGACAGATTTGTTTTTTATGTGTATCTTTGAAAAGCTCCTCTGCTATGAGTTGATAATATAACATACATTGCACTGATAAAACAAATGAGGTGCGTTTTCACAAAGTGATACATCAGCCAAATTGGCCAAATGACATTTTATATAATTCCGAACTAGTTTTCAAAGGGCTATCTGATAGACTGAACGTGGTTTGTCTAAATGATACACAAAGCACACTATAAGCACCGGAAAACAGAGATTTTTTACAAAACGATACAATATGGGCACTTGTATCGCTTTGTAAAAAACCCTCACTTTTAATTTTTTTTATTTCGTCGACCATTGTTTTTTAAAGACATTTCAAGTACATACCGCATAACTGTCTATACATAGAAATAAAAACTGTTTTTTTCAATAAAAGGAATGAATGTATGAATTTGATATGTCTGTTATACTGTTTCCAAATTTATTTGCCTTTCCACAGAATTTTCACAAAACGATACAATATGGGCACTTGTATCACTTTGTAAAAAAAAAAAAAAAAAAATTTTCGTACCATTGTTTTTTTTTTAGACACATACCGCATTTTTAACTGTCTATACATAGAAATAAAAACTGTTTTTTTTAATAAAATGTTGTTTGTCATTTAATAATTAAACATAAAAAGGTGTTTTCCCGAAAACTAACATTTTTCGGATGTATCGCTTTGTAAAAATTTCACCTCAAAACCGTATTTAGTGAATTCTCGTTCGATGGCCCTACTAATAAAAATAATAATTTATTATATTAAACACCCTTAACAAATAACATAATGTATGGGACGGGCATTGATACCAACCTCAAAATCGTGTATAAATAAAAAATGAGACGTCTTATGTAATATATTTAGGGTGACATAAAAAATAAAGTGATCGGTTATATATGGGGAGGATTTTATGTCCAGAAAAATGGTATTTATTCAAAATCGAGAGTCATGCATGAAAAGAGGGTCGTTTTATGATGCCTCAAAATAAAATAATAAAAAATGGATTCTCCAATCAATTTACTATGTACGTCTTAAATATTTTGTAATTCAATAACTTATTTAATGCATCATCAAGCAATCAGATGTTGTAATTTTTTCATGTGCATAGAAGTAGAGGTATAACACCACTTATTTTATAATTCCACCGTTTAAAGACTCCAGCACTTAGGCCAATACACGAAAACGTGTGACGTAGATGTCTAGTGATGACGTATATGCCTATTGATGACGTAGTGAGTGACGTAGTGGGTAACTAGACACCTCAGACACGGTAGTATTTTTCTAGTGTGGAATGTCACTTCTCTGAAATTCTTGTTCGAAGCCTATGTTACACTGAATATTTAAATTGATTACTCCAAAAAATCTTATAAGCATTCACCTTGATATTTTATTTGGTCGCATAGTGGCAGTGCATTTGGCTACCGCGCATGAGGTCGCGGGTTCGATTCCCGTAGGGGGTCAACATGAAATATTTATTTACATGTGGTTTTAAAATTAATATTTTATGTTTGATACTTTGGACTGGTTCTGAAGCGTAAGACTGATCATCTTACCTTCAAGTAATAGAATGATCAAGATACACCGCACATGGTGTACCAATGCAGGGTCCTAAGCACCACTAACTATGGAAAACCAGGAAACTTTATTTTGAAAAATATATTTTCTTTTACCTCTACCTGCCTACCCCTTCGGCGAAATAGCGTGATGGTTAGCTGGTTTTTTTCTTTGTTCATTTATTAAATAGAGACTAACTTACAGTAAGAAAAATCGGCAACTCCGTCGAAGCATTACGCTTTGGAACGATTTTATGGGGTATCCCGCAATGGTCTATGGCTGATTTCAGGGGTGGAAAATCTTTCATGGCATTTAATATTTTTCTTAAATGATTACCCAAGCTTTCCAAAAGTTGATTCTTGTTTCGATTTGCCTTTAAAAATGTTATTAATTTAGTCAAATTAATACTATCGATAAAGAAAACAAAATCATAACCCGCATTTTAATTAGAATTCTTGCAATTTTCCTTAATCTGCGGTACTTATGAAAGCTTTTGTGAGAAGAAAAAATTTTTTTTTCAAGGTCAGATTAAAAAGTCATATTACACATTTGACTCCAAATATGATATAGATTCGGCAGTTTTCTAGTTATACTACGAGTTTTGTTACACCATGTATAAATCGACGGTCCCAACGTATACTGTCGAATCTGAAAAAGGATGATTTGTGTTTTATTTTAAACTGTCCAATTTACGTAATATTTTCAGGTGGTCAAAAAAAAAATTTATTTCGATTGTAAAAACCTACCTTAAATACCTTTTTACTACCTTAAATATTATGTAAATTGGACAGTTTAAAAATAATAAAACAAAAATCGCATTTTTCAAATTCGTCAGTAAACGTTGAAACCGTCGAAATGTTTCATTTTAGAGATAACTCATTGCTTAGAAAACAGAAACTTATAAGATTCTAACATGAATTCAGAAGACAGGTGATGTTATTCAGGGTTATTATGCCACGTTTGTGAGTTTTGTATTGCCAACGATTCAGAACACATTACAGGGTCCATCTTCAGGGCTGACGTAATATAAGTCTTATGTATATTTAATTGTGAGGAGTTTGTACCGTCCCGCAGTCGGGCTTTGGAATCACTGGGTACCATGAGGTTCGTTGTCATAACCCACCATAAACTGTTTATGTTATTAGGATGCTTGTACATTTCTATTATTTGAAATTAGAGCAGAGTGCAAGGCTGAGACAAGCATTATCGACAAAATTAAGAAAGGGCTTTAACGATGGTTTGGTCATGTGGAGCGAATGAGTGATGAAAAAACGGCTAAAAGAAGTTTAAATGTAAGTGTGCCTGGATGTTAAAGCTGCGGAAGGCCTATAAAGACATGGCTTGACCAAGTACGTCCAGCACTTGAAAGTGGTCATGTGAAAAGTCGGAATAATCGGCGTATGTGCATGAGAAGATGTATGAATGTAGAGGAAGCAAAGGAAGTCGGTCAGGACAGAGTGGTATGGCGTTCTATCCTCTCTGCCTACACCTACGGGGAAATGGCGTGATGGTTAGTTAGTTAGTTAGTACATTTCTATGGCTTCCTTTCTGCATTTTAAAAGCCGTGAAAACTTACGAACTTTGAAATCAGAAAGTTTTAATCTTTAGGACCCGTATTTCAGCCATTTGAAGAATAATCACTTCTCACTACGTTTAACAAAAGATTGTTTTATTAAATTTCTACAATTTTGGCCGTTTAAAACAATAAACAATTTATACATGTCGTAGAACATCAAGGCAGTCACAAAGATTGTTATCCTTTATACGGGTTTTTTTAAACTGTTCTACGCCCCTGGAAAAAGTGAATAAATCGTAGTTTGATTATGACGTCATACATACATTGCGCCCCGCAGTGACGTAGGGTGGCGGTGGGAGCGTTGAGGGTCGTAAAAAATATATATTGGATATAAAGAGCGATATTTCTTACAATAAAATCGTTTGCCACGCGAATCTTGTGTGAGAAATATTATGTAAAATATGTTTTTGGCATTCTCTGATTCGCTGATCGCTGTTCTTTTAAAATACAAATATATACATGCAAATCATATTATTGTATATTTATTTTCGAATCGACTTTTTTATCTAGAAAATTGAAATAAATCTATAATGCCGTGTTAATTTTTTTTAAAGATTTGAGCAAAATAAATATAAGAACTTTTAAATACATAAATAATTTTGTTTGTCATGTGGAGCGAATGAATGATTAACGGTGAAAAAAAGTTGCAATGCAAGTATGAGAAATTTTAAGATAAATATAGAAGAAGCAAATGAATTGGGTTAGGAGTGAATGTTTTTTTATTTTTTTTTTAAAAGAGAAAAACATTTGCGCTTTTATTATATGCTCAAATATTTTAATTTTGGTATGGTGTGGTGTTCTATCCTCTCTGCGCACCCCTTCAGAAAATGGAGTGATAATTAGTTAGTTACTTATTAGGTATTTTTATTATTTCCAGAATAAATTATAAATTCCAGAATGAATAATGAACCCAAATTATAACTTATATCCACATTTTTATACATTCATTTATAAATTTCCTTTAAAATCTGCATACAGAGATTATAAAACAATTTAAATATCTCTACAGTGTTTCGATGATGGCAAAACCGGTTTTCTAATCCAATTTTAATGTACCATATCGTCTCTTTAGAAACATAACCGCGTAGGTCCAAATAAACGGTTTTGGATTACTAAACTATGTACTTTAGAAGCTGCAAGATGGATTGTTGCTAGCCTTCTACATACTTACCTATTCTTGTTAGTGAAAATCAGTTACAAAAACACTTTTACCTAATAATTATTGTTATACCCATCGACAAATAATATATAATTAGGATATTATTGATATCTCAACAGAGACAGAGAAACTCTGAAAACGAATGTGGGTTATCTAGGCGTTTTTACAGAGCCTATGACCTGTCATTGGCTGGGTTAAGTGGCCACTTGATGTATTACAACATTCCCCATTTCGCCCATCATCTGACAACCATGTATGACAAATTTTTGAAACTTGTATATATGTTGAGTTTGTACAGAAGAATCCACATGCGAGTTGTGTTTTTCGACAGATTTTATATATTTTTAATATTCTTTCCCTATGGTGATATCTGTTAAGAATATAGATAAGCATTTTTTTTGGCAATCTAACTTTATTGGTGTAGGTAAGGTTCATCCAGAGTTTCTCTGTCTCTGTTGAGATATCAATAATATCTGATATCAGCCCAGCATGGATATAATCCAGTAATTTGTCTACAAGTATTTGTATTCATTCAAAATGTTTTTGTTAAAAATATATAATTTTCTAACTTATAATTACATTTGTTTATATTTCTAATCAGGGGCTAGAATTCTCCAACCGTCTATGCGCTCGGTACCTACAGGACGAGTTGAGATCTTGCCTCTTTTTGTACAGCGCTCTTGTGGCGATTTTTCCAAAAGTGTCCGAAAAAAAAGAATAAAAAATCTATAGAAGCTACCGAAAGTTGTATAAAAATGACTTGCGCGGTTTTGTTTCTCAAGCGACGATATTTCATAGGTATAAAATTACAAAGCCAGTCGTATGAATTCAGTTGTTTGCGGATAAATAACGCTCTGTGAATATTTTACAATACGGGCTCTGGGTTCGGGTCTCGGATCGGCAAATCATACGCCTGTCCACCGAACTCTTAAAAAACCTACAGGGTGATTTTTTCCACAAAAAATCTATATTTCGTGGGCGGTTATAATCGCTAACTCCGGCTTAACAATATTCTGATTTGAACCTAAATTTGTGAAAAAATAAGTAAAAAGCAACGATCTCCACCTTATTATTAACGTTGACATATAAATGAAATAAAAACGCTTTGAAAGTGATGATTTGACCAATTTTTTAAGCGCAATAATAACATAAACACTGAATATTAAGTGTAATGTACATAAAAATAATATAAGTCTATGTAAATTATAAAATATAGTTCTAAATAAATATAATAATAAAAAATATCACAGAACAGTGTTTCTGGACCTTGTGATTTCTGCTTGAACACCCACAATTTAATACTTACTTATAATTTCAATTTTGTAGCCCGTCATTGACTGGTTTAAATGATCACTTAACACGATTACGCTTTGCAAACATAAAAATGTGTCTACCCAAAACAACAACATTTTGATTGCATTACGTACCTGCCTATGGACATGTTCGCCTCGTGGTGTGGTCGTTAGCGCGTTAGGCCACCATCTATGTGGTCGCGGGTTCGATTTCTGACAATGATTAAATATGAAATATTTTTTTTTTTTTTTTTTTTTTTTTTTTTTTTTTTTTTTTTTTTATAAAAGAAATATTTGAGCTCTTATGATATACTCAAATATTTCAATTTTGGGCTGCTTTCAAATAGTCGGAAATAACTGTGCCAGAAAGCAGAAACAGGTTGTGCTGGAGTGGGATTTGAACCTAGAGATTCTAATTTGATTGAGATTTAATTGAGGATTTTCACGATCTTGCATTCATGTAACCAATGATAACACTAGTATGAATAAGGGAAGTCAACTCCACGCCCCGTAGCTCTGACGGGTATTATTATTATAACGTATAATTTATATAGCGCCATTTTCGTATAAATAGTCAGTATAAGATAGTCAAAAGTTAACGTCCAGCACGCCGGAAACCTGCTCTTACGTATAATAAATTTTACCACCATTTAGCTTTTTTTTCTACAGCCTGTATATGAATCAGCCAATCAGCTGTCATTATAAAGATACACCCATAAGATCGGCCGTTCTTAGCTTCGTCCACACCCATGCATCGTCCAGCGATTCGCGGCCAGTTATTAAACTGACATTATGCCATTCATAGCGAGCCAATCATATTCCAAATTCAAATCAAACTGAGCACAGCTCTAGAGAACGTCAATGTTCTTTTTTCAAAATGTCGAGATTTTTTTTCGTCTGAGTATTTTGATGTAGGTCCGTCGTGTATGTGTGTTAGTTTTGTGTGTATTAGTGCTGCCAGATTAAAAACATTCATTATTGAATTTAAAAAAAAAATGCTTAGGTCATGTAATTTTTCAATTTGACATCTCAACAGAGACGAGAAGTTTGGAAGGGATTATGGATATCTAGGCGTTTACAGGGCTTATGACCTGTCATTGGCTGGGTTAAGTGGCCACTTGATGTATTACAACATTCCCCATTTCACCTAGTATTTGATATCCATATCTGCCAAAATACAGTCAAATGGCGCGACGCTTCACAAGTGAACACTCTCTGTCATCCATTGAGAAAATTGCTAAGCATTTTAGCAGAAACCTTTATGATTGCAAGTGAGATTCTTACCGAATTATGTCACCTACTAGGAAACGCCTGAAGATGAATCTTCAATTTGTTATGCTTATAACTTTTACCAGCTAATTTTTATAAACAACATTTTGAGTCTTTGGACACACTCAAAATGTTGTTTGTAATTTTTCAAATTTCATTTCATTTTTAAGTGACCCAGTTAGTTTTCTAGTGGTAAAGAGTCGCGGAATATAAATTAGAATACCTAAGTTCAAATCCCACTACGAAGTTTATGTGTTGTATAAGCTTATCTTCTAACAATGCATTACTACTAGGTACTACTACTTTCCCTTATCCGCAACCAATGATGCATAGGGCACTGCATTGGTACTCCAAGTGTAGTATTTCTTAATCATTTTTTACTTGAAGGTAGGATGATCAGTGTTACGCTTCAGTACCAGTCCAAGGGATCACACATGAAATGTTATGGCCATTAAATTTAATTTTTAAATATTTTTCGCTGTCATCTTCCAAAAACATAAGCAGGGTCGTGAATTTGTAATACAAAGAAAAATGTAGGTATGGGAAAAAATATTTAAAAATTGTGAAAAATTACTTCAAAAAGGTTCTAACACAAAACTTTACGATTTCTTCTGTAGATGGCGCTAGTGGTATCAATAGATCATAGTTATTATTGAAAACGTTATATAGGAAGATTTCCATTTTGTTGATTGATTCGACTTTCACTTTGTGACACTTCTTAATGAATTATGATTAAATAAAACGATGTTATGTGTTACTATTGGTTTATTCTATAGAAATAGAATTTACCTACACTACCTGGTTTCGGGAGTAAAGTTCTCCCATCGACTGATGAAAAGACACTTAATTAGAATACAGATGTTATACAGAAAAATACATAAAAAATAAATTGCAATACTTAAGAATCTAGACACAAGGGTAACATAATAACATATTGATATAAAAAAAAATAGAAAAAACATCTTGGAACTGTGGTGATGGTATAATACTAAGAAGGTGTATAAAAAGTTTGAGGACTTTACTCCTGAAACCAGGTAGTGTAGGTAAATTGTATTTCTATAGAATAACTCAATAGTAACACATAACATCGTTTTATTAAATCATGATTTAGTTTTCTTATTCATTCATTACCCATCCGCTTCTAACGGAAGTGCATAGGACACAACATAGGCAGTAGTTATACCAGTGTAACGTATTTTGATAATTTAATTAGGGACATGAAAGTAAGATGATCAGTCTTACGTATAGTGACCGACTATAAGAATCTACATGCCTGTGTAGAAGTACAAGGAACACCTACATGAAAGCCCCACCCTTTTCCTAGACTGCTTTAAAGACTATTGAGTCTTTTTTCAGTCCAGCCAACTCTACCGATTTTTTCAACAAGCTAAACCGCGATTTTAAGATTGTTAGTGTGATAAAAATACGGACGAATTTACGATTATGTACGCGAACAAATGCTTTCATTGCTTCACAAGGAACACCTATTGATGCATAGGGCACTGCATTGGCACACAAAGTGCAGTGAATCTCGATCGTTCGTTACATATGATCGGTCTAACCCTGCAACGCCAGTCCAAGGTATCACGTAATATGAAGTATTTTCGTGTGATAATAATATATAATTTTTTTTTCATATTCACAGACTAATTACATGATATTTCGACTGTCGAATCTGCAAAAATGCGATTTTCGTTTTATTGTTTTAAACTGTCCAATTTACATAATATTTTCAGGTGCTCAAAAAAATAAAAAATTATGTTCGATTCAAAAAACCCCCAAAGAGGAAAAAGTTTTTTTTAGACTACCTAAAATATTATGCAAATTGGACAGTTTAAAACAATAAAACGAAAATCACCTTTTTTTTTTAGATTCGACAGTATACGTTGGGACCGTAGATTTGTTAAAAATTACCGAAAAAAAAATCAACTTCATTCTCGATTTTCTCAAAAACTATGGGTCAAATCTAAAAATTTTGTCCTACAAAATCGACTCCAAATATTATGTAGATTCACTGGTTTCCTGCTTGTACATCGAGTTTTGTTACACCATGTATACCAACTTGATAAATAAATACTCGATACTCCAGTACGTGCCTTAGGGCCAGTTTAGTGACAAAATTCAAAACTGTAATCTGCTAGTATTTTGAAAAATTAATGTTAAATATATTATTTACAAGGATAATCGAATAAATACAAAATCACTAGCATACGAGTGGAGGTTGTTAATTATTTAAAAAAATATATATTAAAAAAATCGAATAAATAAAATAAATACAATACAATACAAGTTAAGCAATCCAATATAAAAAAAGCAGGCATTTAAATAACATTGAAATGAAAAAAAACACGAAAAAAAGCAATCTCGTTCGAGCATTGTGATAATACTTTTTTCAATTCTCATTTCCAATCCATCAAACAGTTTTGGATCAGAACTGCGCCCCGAGGCTTGAATACGGGCTTAGTAATCACCACCGAAACGTCACCAATCCTTTTGCATCTCGTGGTGACGAGTGAAGTAGGCTCGGTTTGTTTTTTTTCAGTTTTTAATATTTGGAGTGTTGTGCTTTTGACTGGGGAGCGTGATTTTATTTTATTTATTCATTTATATATTAATGTTATGCACACAGAGCTATGCATAATAAACTAACAGTAATATTTCAAAGCAATATTCACTGTTTGACTTTCACAGTATACCCACAAACAGGCTATGCCTTGGTGGGATTTTATGTTTATTTTTTTAAATGTATGTGTTTTTATTGTATTTCTTTGTAAACAAAAAAATTTCTAAACAACATTTTGAGTGTGTCCAAATACTTGTAGACAAAAACTGGATTTCACCCATTACAGGCTAATAATTACAATTTGTCATCTCAACAGAGACTAGAAGTTTGGAAAGGAATATGGGTATCTAGGCGTTTACAGGGCTTATGACCTGCCATAAGCTGGGTTAAGTGGCCACTTGATGTATTACAACATTCCCCATTTCACCTATTATTTGATATCCATATCTGCCAATATACAGTAAAATGGCGCGACGTTTCACATGTGAACACTCTCTGTCATCCATTGAGGAAATTTCTCTAAGCATTTTAGCAGAAACCTTTATGATTGCAAGTGAGAATTTTACCGAATTATATCACCTACTAGGAAACGCCTGAAAATGAATCTTCAATTTGTTATGCTTATAACTTTTACCAGCTAATTTTTATAAATAACATTTTGAGTGTGTCATCAAATACTTGTAGACAAAAACTGATTTTCACCCATTACGGGCTAATAATTACAATTTGTCATCTCAACAGAGACGAGAATGCTTGGAATTTTCAATGGATGACAGAGAGTGTTCACATGTAAAGCGTCGCGCCATTTTGCTGTATATTGGCAGATATGGATATCAAATACTAGGTAAAATGGGGAGTGTTGTAATACATCAAGTGGCCACTTAACCCAGCCAATGACAGGTCATAAGCCCTGTAAACGCCTAAATATCCATATTCCCTTCCAAACTTCTCGTCTCTGTTGAGATGACAAATTGTAAAAAAAATTTATTTTGAAAATAATTTTAAAAAATATCACCAATTAAGTGTACAAAATAAATTTCTGAGGACATCAGACATTTTATATTAATTTTTTACTTGGGCTGGTAACGAAGCATATGACTGACCGTCTTACCTTCATGTAATAAAAGATCAAGATACACTGCACTCAATGTACCGATGCAGTGCCCTATGCACCATTGGGTGCGGATAAGGGAAAGTATTTGCATTCCACGCAATACTGCAAAATAATTTAATGCAACCATAAAATCAAGTAACGCATATCAATTTCCAAGATTGTCTGTCTTACGCGCCCCTTCCAATTTTTTACATCCCTATTTACAAACAACCTCTTGGCGTTTACCTCACCAGGGTTGCCAAATATATCATCCATGAGGATATGAAACTTTTTTATATTATCTGAAGCGTAACACTGATCATTGGTCATCTTATTTCGTGATTTCGCGATTTTTTACGTAATTTATGATGACTGAACAATAAATTCAGTGTCCTTTGAACAAATTTTTGTTTTTGTAAATATATACGAACTCCTTATTATTTGCTTTAATATTTTCATAATAATACCGATATCCAAGTAATCAACTTAAAAAACGAATTTGGTCCCAATAAACTGCAGTTCATACCATTTACAGCCTAATCAGTCGGATTATTTGATGCAATCATAAATACTATAAAAAAATGACAACGTGCCCTTCAAAAAAGAATTTCGAAAAGTGACAATTCATACTTGAAAAATACTACAGTGTCTAGGGTCTAGATACCCACTACGTCATCAATATGCATCTACGTCATCACTAGACTGGAGTCGTGGAATTTGATAATACGTGGTGTTATAAAACTAGGAAGCGTATATTTTTAGAAAATTTGTATGGAAACGCCCCTTCTAGTGAATTCTTGTTCGAAGAATCTGCCTGCCAAAACAACAGTAAGAAATCCTTTTTGTAACAAAAATAATTTCCACACCCAAAGGCGCATAGGGCACTGCATCGGTTCGCCAAGTGCGGTGTATAAAGATCATTTTATTTAGAAGACAGCTAAAAATAAACACGTACCTAAAGTGTATTCGTTTAAAGCATACTTCATACTTCGAAATATTATTTATACCAATGTAAAAAAATATTGTTACAATTGAACACAAGAGTAGGATTAATATTTAATGTATGTATTTCGCTGTATTTAAAGTGTAAAAGGCAAGTGCCGTAAATAAATAAATTAATTAACAAAAAAATAAAGTTAATGGGTTGCAAGATATGCTCATCATCATCATCATACCACATCCGAGCCCTATGTGGAGCATATGGATATCACAAACTGCCTCCAAGCCAAGCGATCGGCCGCCAGTTCCCTCGCATCCTCCCAGGTCAGGTCCACGTCCCGCAGCTCCGTCGCAAACTGCCGACGGACTGTCAACAGCGGACGTCCAGGACGCTATAATTTAAAAAATTACTATCTTCCAATTTTAATGGGGTTTTTTTTCAACTCACGTGTGGTAACCCTACCACTCGCCCCCTACCCTCCCACTATCCATAATATCCTTCTACCCCCGCCCTATTACTACGATTCCAGATATTTGCATGTCGGCTTTTATTGGTGACGTCATATCGGGAACTTTTCATCAAATATTTATGTTCACTTGCGAGGAGATCAATTTCAATGTTAATGGTTGGTTTTATGCTTCGAACAAGAATAGGGTTCTTCCCATAACATGAATATCCTTACGATTACAAGGATTACTTATCTACAATTCCAACGATATAAAAGACAATGATCAAAAATTTTGTTTTCATTTGTAAATTTATATTTTAAAAACACAAAAATAGTGAATTGCTAATGACGTCATACCCGTCCACCGTGAACGGCGTGAAATTCATTACGTAGTGAGCGCCTAGGATATTCTTGTCTTGCAGTGATGTCACACTGCATGCGCGCCAAATAGAGGATTTTGCGAGCCATTTGAAAAAGCACTATTTCAAACCGCGCTAAAAAATTCATATGACATCGTAAAAAAAATATTGAAAAATTCCTTGGAATCGTAATTTTTCAATCAATTTTTTGAAATAATAAAAAAAATTGGGAAGAACCCTATTATTTATACCCAATAATTTCATACAAAGCTATTTTCATGATTTTTTTAGTCATAATATTTTTAGATATACTACTTCTATTTTCCCTTATGGTTTTACCCAACGGTGCATAGGGCACTACATTTATACACACAAGTGCAGCAGTGTAACTTGACCATTTTATTACATGAAGGTAAGGTGATCGGTCATACGCTTCAGTACCAGTCCAAGGTATCACAAATGAAATAATTATATATAAATCACAAACGTAAATAGCGCCCACGACCTCATACTTTAAACACTTCTTACTATATACCAAGTTCTTGCTTACGTTTATACAAAAATATTTTTATTCATACATTTAAAAATAGAATATCGTATTTGACACATTTGAATGCAATTCAGTTATCTTTTATGGATATATCGATTTAACTTTAAAATTTACTGTGACAATAAAAAAATTAAAAACAAAAAAAAATACTTAATGTAGCATGATTTTGTGATAAAAATGTCATTCAACAAGGGAAAAGATTTGGTGTTAGTCTTTAAAAGTTATTTCTCAAAGTTGACATCATTTAACAAAATAATGAAGTCGTTTTTTGAAAGTAAGTTTTAAAATCTATTTAATTAAGAGATAGTATTTATTTACCATCCTTTCACACTGTATATACATGTAGTAACAAAACTCGTAGTACAACCCGAAAACTTGTGAATCTACATCATATTTGGAGTCGAATGTGTAATCAGACTTTTGAATCCGAGCTTTAAAAAAAAAAATTTTTTTCTTCTCGTAAAATCTTTCATTAGTACCGCAGGTTAAGAAAAATTCCCAATATTATTTTTAAAATTTGGTTTTTACTATTGTTTTTCTTATGAAAAGTATTAATTTAACTTAAAAAATGATATTTGATATCCATTTGGGAAAATTTCTTCGTGCTCAATTTTCTCGAAAACAATGGTCAAAACAAAAAAAATTATTCTACAAAATCGACTCCAAATATAATGTAGATTCACTGATTTCCCGCTTGTACATCGAGTTTTGTTCATGGTGTATGTATAAGGACTTACGAATAATATCACGTAATGTATTTTTTCAGGTAATAGGAAGTCTGGAATATGGTCAATGTTGCTGCCACCTCCTGAGAAGTCCGTCCCACCGTCCCCTGCGCAGTGCAGCGCGAGCGGCAAGACGAGTGGCTCCTGTGCGACCGGTCGCCCTCCCTGCCGCCCCTTCGTGATGCCCATCTCCTGCCCCGCCCCCCTGCCGCCCCCCCACCCGCCGCCACCGCCTCAGCCGCCCAAGTAATGTACTCCTTGTTAGAACTTAAGTCGGTTCCACCGTCTCCTATTCTCCGTGCAACGTAAGAAATATCGTCTTATACTAGTGGCAAGACGAGGGTGTAGCGATACTAGCGACCCCTGCCATAATGCTGTGTGCTGTGCATCATTGCCAGTCAATAAAGAAATTTCAACAAGAACACATCATCATCATCATCATACTAAATAGATTCCACAAACTGCCTTCAGGCCAAGCGATCGGTTGCCATCTCCCGTGCATCTTCCCAAGTCAAACTGCCGACTTATTGGCAGCAGTGGGTGACCAGGACGCCGAGAACCTGACGTCTTGTAAAATAGGCAAGCATGGTTAAGGCTCTCGGGAGGCATACGTAGTATATGGCCTAGCCAGCCGAAACGCCTTCGCCGTATTACATGGTAAATACCAAGGGTTGCTGTTTCCGTTGCATCGCTTCTGTGTTCCTAACAATGAAAGCCTCACCCTTTCCCTAGACTGCTTTAAAGACTATTGAGTGTTTTTTCAGTCCAGCCAACTCTACCGATTTTTTTCAACAAGCTAAACCGCGATTTTAAGATTGTTAGTGTGATAAAAATACGGATGAGTATACGATTATGTACGCGAACAAATGCTTTCATTGTACCCTACCACTGTCTCGGCTTATGTATTATAATTGTCATTGTTTCCATCACCCAAACCAACCAGAGTCGGCCCAAATTAACAGTCGTAAGGTATGTTAGTTTCTACCCAGATCATTATTTGACCGGTATCCCGCCTCGCCAGGCCCCCCATCCCAGACATCCACCCGTGCATCCGCGGTCAGGTTCTCAATGGAGGGAGGATAAGGGAAAAGAGGGTTCCTAACAAAGCCGAACCACCGCACACCTAACATTCTTCTAGGACACCTATTCCTAAAACTCAGAAGTCTGTTATTGTGGGCCCTGGTTAGGCGCCATGATTCGCAGCCATAGATGAGAACAGGTGTGATGCAGGCGGTGTGTGAACCAAACACACTTGTATTTAATAAACAACTTCAACAGTGATGACCCCGACGTGATTCGAACCCGCATCGTTATTGTGCGATCAGTCGCCTTCCCTGCCGCTCTTTCGTGATGACCATCGTGCATTTACAATAAAAGTCCCACCTTTCCATAGACTTTTAAAAGACTACCGAGTCTTTTTTTATTCCAGCACAACTCTTATCACATATAATTAAATATTTAATGTTGACCCACTACGGGAATCGAACCCGCACGTGGCGGCCGAGAGTCATGCAATAACTAATATATTTGAAGATATTTGCAAAACAAATTAAAAAACAAATACTTTTTCATAAATATGCAACAAGAGGTTCAAAAAATATAAGATTAGAAAAGAAAAGAAAAACGATGTCACAGAATTGTCTCATGTACAAGGGCATTAAAATGTATGAGGAGATGCCAGAAGAAATAAAAAATGAACAAAATTTAAAGTTATTTAGGGCTAAGTGTAAAAAATACACGTGTGAGAAATATTAGTGTGGATAAGAATAGTTAGATTAGCCTATGTAAAATTATATAGTACTAAATAAATATAATAATAAAATAAAATAAATAATCAAATCATAAAACTCTCAATAATTTGCAATCACTCTTAAAGCCTTTTACATTATCATCTTTTTCAAAATTACAAGCGCTTTCGTGCAGATACTTCGGTCATTATTTGAAAAATCATAATGGCTGCCACAAAACTCAAGTGCAATTTCAGATATTACAATTTTCAATCATAACTAATGAATGTCACCCTTTTCTCCTTTCTCTTCCCTCTCTCCCTTGAACTCTTATCTACTATTTTCCTCGCAATTGTTTGTTTTGCATTTCTTGTAAGCTTCCAGACGTTCCCCTACTTTTTATTCTCATTTTAATTCTCGTATTGATGTCATAGTTCAATATTCTGATGGGGCGGCGGTTTTGCTGTGTTATGTGTTATTACTTATTATTAATCAAGTTTCTGCTTTTAATATTATCAAATACATATTTGTACTCGAGTGTCGAAATTACGAGTGTATAATTCAAATCAAAAGCTTATGTATGACCTGCCGTTTCTTGATCTGCACAAAACAAACTACGGCTTTTGCACACTAATGTCTCGTTTTATGTAAATTCAGTGGTAGCACATTTTGGCTACCGTGAATGAGGTCGCGGGTTCGATTCCCGTAGGGGGTATACATGAAATATTTATTTACATGTGATCTTCACATTCATATTTTATGTTTGATAACTTGGACTCGTACTGAAGCTTATGACTGATCACTGATCATCCTACCTTCGTGTAATAAAATGATCTAGACCGAACGATATCGATGCAGTGCCCTATGCACCACTGGGTGCGGATTAGGGAAAGTAGTAGTATTATATATATTCATTGACAACAATATTATTCGAAAATCTGTAAGTTGTTGAAATTTCACAGATGGACTAAGGGGCGCGATTCTGTAGACGTAACTCGATAAGCCTATTCACCTCTAACCGAAGCATTTTCGGTTTCGTTAAATCGGGAATTTAAATAAAAAATGGTCATTAAAAAATTCTTAACTCGGCTCTGTTCAAATATTGAATTTATTAGAATGCCTATCAGTGAATCAAAACGACATACTAAAAATATTAAAGATAGATGAACCTTTATTGTATTTTAATGTTATTGATGCTCTTTAATGGTTCTCAAACTTTTTATTACCGGACCTGCAAAACCCTGCAATAATAATCCATAAAAAATAAATATCTGTTTTAAATGTAATTTTTCACTCAATAATTTATTTAACTCATTAAATTTCATATATATATTTACGCTTTGAAATATATACCATTTTTTGCGGAAATACAATCAAATTTATCAAAATTTACAGTAGTGTACAATCTTATTTATTTGATTTATTTCTTATATTTTATTACATATATAATTTTACAGTTAAGAATGTTTGTATTTCAGTTATTTTAGGTATAACCCCGTGCCTAACTGAAATATTTACAAAAAAGTACATTTATATAATATGAATATAATTTGAAAAATTTGACATACTGTTACATAATTAAAGTACACAATACAGTGAAAATGTTTCGCTTAAATAATTCTAACATGCAAAATGATATAAAACAAATCAAAATTGTAAAAAAAATTGTTAAAACAATTATAATAAAAGAAAATTAAGTAATACAATTACAAGGAAATAAATATAATAAATCTGGACAAACGGTAAACAAGAGATATCAAAATAAATATGCATTATGAAAAAAATATATGTATCTAAATCTAAATATAAAACAATATATATAAATATATATATAATCTAAAGTTTGAGTTTTGTAAAATTTTTGTATGAAATGCGATTAGTGACGTCACCAATCCAAACTTCAAATGATCGTATCTCCCTTATTAATCATCCGATTTACAAATTAATTGCACTAATAGTTTTATGATTTTTAGTTTTATTTTTCTGCATTGCCAGATAATTTGTGCAAAAAGCGTATTAGATATTATATTTGGACTGCACTGAGTGACGTAAGCCGTTGCTAAAAAATCGTAAAAAAAATGACATAGGTAAAAACTGACGTAAATAACTCACACACACACTCACCCTAATCACACACATTTCTTTTTACTCATCACTAATTATCATAATAAGAATTATATTAACTGTGGATTTTTGTTATTGGCTTTAGAATTATTAAACTGTTATTGTTTATTGATAATTATTGTAATAGCTGTAAAAATCCTTAAAAATAAATCTTTCACGGGAACCACGGTTTGACTCTCTTACAATCATGATGGATGCCTCCTATATATAACAGGCTTACAAACAAATCACTTGTTCAACCAAATCGGAAGCCATAACCACGATTAGTGGATGTTTAATCCCGTTTATATGATGGAGCGTGCTGTAGGAGATGGGCAGCGGAGATAAATAGGGACTTTATAGCGAGGTCGTACTGTACTGCCAAGGCTTTTACATAGATTTTGTTATAATAGCATAGTAACACATAGAAAAATAATAATAATAGGTTTTTAAAAAGAAAAGATATTAAATGTCAGTATAATAAATTATGTTTTCGATTCTATATTTTACATTTTTTTTCGTTGTAATTTTTTTTATAGAAAAACATTACGCGAAACTTGAAATTCGTTTAATTTATTGTATTGCTACCAGAGACATGTTAAGTTAACTCTTAGAGTAATGACGTGCAGGCTATAGAGAGGCCCTTTCGCCGTTTCCCATAGAGCGGGAGCGTTGCAAATTTTTGGTTGGCGACAACTTCACTCTGCTGGCGGCCATTATTATTTGTTTGACAACAGACGCGTAACGGTCACTTCCGTCGCTTTGCTAGTAAATAACGTGGATACTTCCTGATTTTAATCACCAAAAACGGCAATGGTGAATTGTAGTATGCTTGGTTGTAGCAGCCAGAGTGTCAAAGGTGTTAAAGGAGTCACATTTCACAGGTAATTGATTTCGATAAATAACTATTTTGATTTACATTGATTTTGGCATTTATTGTCCTAACATGGGTATTATTTGTAAAAAAAACTTTTCTTTTATCAACATATTTACATTATTTACCAGTTTTTCTTAATTTAGGTGATCAATTTGTAAATAAAAGTATATTTACTGTTGATAGTGACAGTTGATTACTGTCGATATGCCAAGGCCGCATTAGGCATTTGTAAAACATTGGCATTTGTTTTGCTGCAAAACTATAGCCAACTTCGTGGTTGACAATCATAGAATGGTTTTTGACCGTTAGGGCCCCTCTATAGCCTGCGCGTCATTACTCTAAGGGTTAACTAGACGAGCTATTTAAAAGAAAACTGTCAAAGTTTTATGTTCCATTTGTATTTTGCAGTAAAACAAAGACAACTATATCTATCTTCCACCATCTAATACATTTTAATCATCCTGTTTCCCTCTAACAAGTTCAAATTGAGACAATTGTCTAAATCTGGACGTGACAAGGGATGGAAGAAAATGGCTTATCTATGAAAATTAATATCATTGATTGCTATCATGATTTTCTGAGCTGCGGGACGTGGACTTGACTTGGGGAGCTGGCGATCGCTTGGCCTGGAGGCAGTTTGTGGATTTCATATGCTCCGCATAGAAAGCGGATATGGGATGATGATGATGATGATGATTACTCAATAATTGATACCGGTCTCCACACGGGGGGTAGTAATTAGTAATAAATAATGATCGGAGTAAAACTAACATACCCTACTACTGTTAATTTGGGCCGACTCTGGTTGGTTTGGGTGATGGAAACAATGACAATTATAATACATAAGCCGAGAGAGTGGTAGGGGTAATGAAAGCATTTGTTCGCGTAGGTACATTACGTAAATTCATCTGTATGTTTATCACACTAACAATCTTAAAATCGAGGTTTAGCTTGTTGAAAAAATTGGTAGAGTTGGCTGGACTGAAAAAATACTCAATAGTCTTTAAAGCAGTCTAGGGAAAGGGTGGGGTTTTCATTGTTATAACTCAATAATTATTCATTGGAAATCGGAGATAATTGTAAATAATATTATGCAAGTACTAATCTTTTATATTCCAACATTATTATTATTATAGATAATTTATATAGCGCCATTTTCGTACAAATATACCTCAAGCGGTGCTGCTTGAATTGCTGCAACCTAACTCCATAAAAACAATTTATATTGACTGATCCATATGTACACATCAAATAATAATTATTTATATAGGCTTAAGGATATAAGATCATCAGATATACGCACAGCGAAATCCATTTATCACAAGATATACTCATTATTTCCGTTGCAGGAATACGACATACGACAACCCACTCAAATTTGAATCATCGATAATCGAAAGAAACAATATTCGAAGCGTTCTTTTATTAATCGGTCGGCATTACTCCGGCTCGTCGCGGCGATTAATTCGCCGGTTCCCAGTCCGGGACTTGGCATTATTAGTCTGCCAATGGCCCGCTAGACCTCGGTCTGAGCCGGCTCTGTGACATTAATTCAATGTATTGATAGTGTCAAGATGTATCTGGGACCACCCGTGATCCATATAGACACTGCGCCGATATGAAAAAGTAAAAAAAAAAAATTTAGAAAAATATATTGAGTGTTTTATTATGAATGTTGAGTGTTATGTATTTTTACATTTTTGGGGAGAAAAATGGATGTCAAGGCCTTTTTTATCTTGATAACTTTGTTTAAGTGAGTCAGAAAGAAATTACTGATTTCTATATTGAATATATTTTTAAATGGTTAATATGTGTTTGTAAGTAATGCTGTATAATTTGATGATATGTTTTATTCCGTTTGAATATTATTTAATATGTAGAGTAATGAAACTCTTAAAATAACCGAAAAACTGATGAATCTACATCGTATTTGGAGTCGAATATGACTTTTGAATCAGAGCTTTTTTTTTCAAAAATTGCACAAATTATTATTAAAAATCTGTTTTCGGTTTGGTTTTTCATATGGATTAAATAAGTTTACAAGTCATGGTTTAGCTAAATAAATTAAATTTGGTAACAATCTGTAAGAATTAATAGAAAAAAAATAACTTCTAACTCAATTTTCTCTCAAATTATGGGTTAAATAAAAACCTATTGTTGACTAACTTTTTTTTATGTGTATGTTAGAAATCTTTTTGAAAAAAAAATGTATGGTACAAAAAGCAATCCTTTCTTTTTAAAAGATTGGTTGAATTATTCTCTTTAATTTTTTTTTCAGGAAAGCTCCCTTAATTAAGACGACAAATGAACCAAAAACTGCTGCCAAGAGTGCAAGTAACAATTCTTGTAAGAATATTCAAGATATATTACTTTTGGTTTCAGTAATAGGAATATAAAATGATTTTTTCTTAATTGCTCTTCTTTTTATCTATGCAGCTCCTGAAAAGTCACAAAAACTGAAGACCCATCAAACGTTTATTAAAAAAAAGCGATTACAATAAAAGTTTTTGCATACAGATTATTCAATAAGTAATTTTTTAACCAAATTTTTGGTGTAATTATCCAGAATTGCTGAGACTTCTTAATTACATTAATTTTTTACTACTGTTGGGAACCGTGCGTGGGTGTACTCGCCGGGGTGGAATTTGAGGGATGAAGTGGACTGTATAAGGGGATGAGGAGGGTTGGAAGGAACGCAGTTCCACTAACCTGTTGTTGAGGGCCTGGCCTTTCTTCCTTGAGTGTTATGGCTGGCGGTCTGGTCGACGCTGGATCCAGCTCGTAGGTGGTGGGCACTGCACGACACTACTTAGTTCACGAACAAAAATGTTAAGTAAAGTAATCTTCCCTGGTCGGGCTGATGGTTGTTTCTTCAGCACTTCCGAAATGCGACTCGTGTAAGGTTTGAAAGCCATCGACTGAATGCCACTAGGCTAGGGAGCTGCGTCATGGAGAGGGTGGGGAGAGGAAGCAGGTAACAATAATCGTCGGGAAAGTAACATTGGAAATGACGATGTATTGGTCTGAACAACTACTAAATACATTTTATGTGAACAAAGAAAAAATTACTTTTAAAACACATCAAAGTTTATATAAAAATAAGTGTATTAGATTATAAGTATCTTTGTATGGTATTTTTTTCAGCAGAATTCTGTCAGTTTTTAACTGGTTATAATATTTTAAATGGATATACTGTATACTGTATATATTACAAAACAATGTTATTAAGCATTGAGATAATTGAACTTTGAACATTATTTTACTGTACTAGAAGCAACATATTATCTTTGTTAATTTTTTTAAAGTAACATATAAAGTAAATAAATAAAAATGATAAAGCATAAAATACGATTTTTTTATTTAATTTTAAAAAATGTTGAATGTGAAATTTTATTCAACAGATTACATTGAAAACAATAAAAATAAATATTCGTAACTGATTTTCGTTACCAGACATTATGATAAAACTGTAGTCCACGTTCATTTTTTTTTTTTTTTTACCATCAAATTTACTGTACGATAATTTTTGAAAGTTTTGTGGCGGGTCGACAACGACGGCACGAGCCGAACATTGCCGAACGCCGACGTAGAGCGTACGAACGGGCCAAACCGGCTTCGAGAATACTACCGGATTCCGACCTCACCGCACGCGTCTTCGAGGCACAAAATTACCGCCGATTTAGATTTACCAACTTCATTTTATTTTGCCTAATATAGTTATTAGAATCCTTCTTTCAATGTGTTAACTTCAGTAGTTTAGTTTCGTGAATAAATCTTTGTGTAAAACGTAAGTACCCTGTTTTACTTGCTCTCATTCTGTGCACCCACATAACTTTGTACATCACACAGTTAGGCCACCAACTAGGTGCCTACATAAAGGTGGTAACTACACCACTAAAGTTTCCCTAATAATTAATTAATTAATTAATTAAAAATAATGAACATATCAGATTTCGTAGTCTGAACAGGACTTGTTCATGAGTATAGTGACAAAAAATAGGCCGTTTCGACTTTAGGATCCCATGCTGTAAATTTTTTAAAACAAACTGCCATAATAGGTAGAATTATGAAGTGCCATTTTAGTCAGAAATCACCTCCAATTATATTCTTACCTTTTCTAAAATTAAAAAAATATTTAAAAATTTACGGTTTTTTGGTGGTTGCAGAAAATACACAGATTTTGAAAATATAAACAAGAAATACAATCGAACAGAACGTAAAAGTCTAAAATTGGAAATAACTGAATATTCAACTTTTTTTACCAGTACACATAATTTCGTTAGTTTTTCTTATCGGCGCAGTGCGCTTAAATTACCAGTAGTCAAAAATAAAATATAATTTTACCAATAAGAGGGTAATATCACACGATGGCCGCGTCCCAGGGTCCCTGCGCCATCCGTCTTCAAGCGGTCGAGCCGTTATTAATTGGTCCCCATGCTTTATCAACACGACTCTGAATTATTGATGGCCCGGACCACAGAAGGAATGACCCCCGAATGACTAAACGCTGCAACCAAGGTTATTGCGTTTTGCTGTAATTAATCAATTTATAGTGATACGTAATTAAAAATAATATTAATACAATCTTAAATATAAAGGTACTCTCTCTAACCCTCGGGATAGCGCGCATTTTTCGTAGCGCGAGTCTACGCGCGGGGTCGCTGATGACTGACGTAGATGGATAAATATTATTTTTTTGACGTGATAACGTCTAATCAATCGATGAACGCCGGCTGCACACAGGAAAAAGCAAGACTCATTGTCACGTTCCGCCTGAGCCGAGTGTGCAAGCGAGAGCGCGGAACAAGCGATAGAGAGGCACGATCGGCCTAAGCGTTTGGTTTGTGACGCATATATCTCTCTTCCTCATCGGCCGATGCGTCCGAATAGAAGGGAGACAGCAGCAGCACACAAAAAGAAAAAACAAAGAAAAAATTTATTTATGGAAAAAATTGTAATTTCCAACTGACCCCTGCTTTGTATTATTCAAAATAATGATAATTCAGTAATAATAATTCAATTAAATTCATAAAAGTATGCTATTTTTAATCAATGTTTTCTTATGACGTTATCACGTAAAATTATCGTCCGTAAACCGACTTTACAGACAACCAAAAGTTTTTTATTTTAAATTTTCGTTATTTAATTTAAAACATAATACCACGATTAATCTAGCAAATTCTATTGACGAAGATGACCAAAAACGCGATTTGCTGAAAACTCACTTTTTGAGGTTACAGCGTTTAGTCATTCGAGGGCAGAAGAATGACCCCTGAAAAATGGACGAAGTGAACCGACCTTTATTAAAATGACACTCGAAATTTATTACCCGCTTCGAAAAACGATGATTATTCATGGCCCAGTCAGAATTACTTGATAAAACTTATTGATTAATTCATTGACCTTTTTCTGATGAAAAACTTTTTGTTTCCGTGGGTGTGTTAACTTTTAAAGTCGAATGGGCTTGTAAAACAAATTCTGTGAATGCAGCAAAACAAAGCAAAGAATCACAAAGCCATCAGTGCCATCCGTTTGTGAAGCGGATGATTAAGAGCCCCCGCAAACTAGAGACTTTCTATCGGGCGATAGTTCAGTCGGGCTTTTAATCAGTATGAAGATTTGAAGATGTACTACACTGTCAAATAAGTACCCGGAAATTTGAAATAAAACACAAACAACTTATCAATCATCTAAATTTTTTATATCCCCTTCAAAATAGGCCCCTTCTGAGGCAATACACATCTTCCAACGAACAATCCAATCATCGAAACACTTTTTAAAGCTATATTCCGGGATGGCCTTCAGTTCTCGTTGCGAATTAGTTTTGATGTCTTCAATGCTCTCAAAACGGGTTCCACGAAGTGGTAATTTGAGTTTTGGAAACAGGAAAAAGTCACACGGGGCCATATCTGGAGAGTACGGTGGTTGTTCGATGATATTTGTTGAATTTTTGTTCAAAAACTCGTTCACAATGATCGCTTTGTGCGCTGGTGCATTATCGTGGTGCAAAATCCAACTGTTGTTCCGCCACAAATCTGGTCTTTTGCGACGAACATTCTCTCTCAAACGCCTCATAACGCCAAGATAATATATTCTTTATTGACGGTTTGGCCCTCCGGTAAAAATTCCGAATGAACAACACCACGAATATCGAAGAAAACGGTCAGCATCACCTTGATTTCCGATTTGCTTCGGCGCGGTTTTTTCGGTTTCGGCTCATTTTTGGTGCGCCATTCTGATGATTGTTGGCTTGTTTGCATGTCGTACTCGAAAACCCATGTCTCGTCACCAGTTATGATGCGTTCGATGAACGTTGGATCGGAATTTACGCGTTCAAGCATGTCTTCAGCCACCTTACTGCGATTCACTTTTTGAAGAAAATTCAGATCTTTTGGCACCAATCGCGCTGCGACTTTCCGCATACCCAAAACATCAACCAAAATATGACGAGCGGTCGCATGAGACATGTTCATTTCTTGGGCTATCTCTCGCAAACTATAATGACGATTTTCGAGCACCATTTCCTTTATTTTGTCGACGTTTTCTTCAGTTGAAGAGGTCGAAGGCCGTCCTGAACGTGGCAAATCGTTCACTTCTTCTCGCCCCTCTTTGAACGATTTCTGACAATCGTAAACTTGAGTTTTCGACATGGTTGAATCACCAAATGTTTTTTTCAACATTTTCAACGTTTTGGCACAAGAAATTTCGTTTGAAACACAAAATTTCACACAAACTCTTTGTTCGATATTTTTATCCATAGTAAAAATCGCAACGCACACAAAAGGTTGACTTGTTCCTAATGACGCCGTAACCAAACTAAATGACACATAGCAATAAAAATTCACAGAATAGTGGCTGACAGTTGTGCCAACCTGGGAAAAAAATTTTTTTGAAATATTCTCAGAGGGAAAATTTAAAATGAGAATTTCCGGGTACTTATTTGACAGAAGGTATGCAAGTGCCCATACTACAACGATCCGGAATCGACCGATTGCTAAGTTTAATAGGCCTTGCGATTGCCTTTAAACTATCCTATCGATAAACTATCGGCCGATAGCTTAATCAGTATGGCGCTCTTCCACGCGCGCACACTTGCCGATCGTTTAATCGGGCGATAGCTATGAATAGCTCATTTCACTCCGAGCTTCGGAGCGGGACGGTCAAGCTGGTTATGTTCATTCGATAAAAGGCGAAATTTTTTTGGGGTATTCCAGTAATTTCGAATGCATCGTGTAAAATTTTCCATTCAATAACCTATCACTGTAGATGGGATGCACCCAATACTCTCGGTTTCTCTTCTTATTCTTTTTCCTTCGTAGTATTGCAGCAATAATAACTTTTCTTGGCAATATTGTTCCAACATTCATTACGACCGCTCTCTTCAAAAGTAGTTTATTAACTGGAAAATCATTCGAGAGCAGTTGGCCGACTGTTCTCTATTCTGCGCACTCATCACCAACCCGACTGTTTTGTTGATTCAGTGTGCGCGCTAGCAGCCCAACCCGACTAAACTATCAGCCGATAGAAACTCTCTAGTCTGCGGGGGCTCTAATAAGCGAGAGATCATTTTTGTAGTTTTCATTCCGCATACGATCGGATCGGTGACGTCATGTAACTTACGATCCTGCTTATAAATCATACATATTTAGCATGTCTTGACAGCTTCGAACAAGAATTCAATAGAAGGGGCGTTTTCAAACAAATTTTCAAAAAATATACGCTAAAACTAACTAACTAACTAACCATCACGCCATTAAGGCAGAGAGGATAGAATGCCACACCACTCTGTCCTCGCATACTTCTCTTGCTTCCTCCACATTCATACATCTTATGCACACACGTCGATCATTCCGACTTCTTACATGCCCACTTTCAAGCACTCGGTTTACTTGATCATGCCATGTCTTTCTCGGCCTTCCTCGACTTCTACATCCAGGCACCATCGCATCATATATTTTTTTAGCCACCTTTCATCATCCATTCGCTCTACATGACCGAACCATCGTAAAAGACCTTTCTTAATTTTGTCGATAATGCCTATCTCAGCCTTGCATTTTCTGCTCTAATTTCAACATTAGTGCACCTTTCATACATAGTTTTACCACACATTCGCCTGAGAGATTACATTTCAACTTATTCTTAGTCCATATTTACCTATGGACTAAGAATATGGGGCCTTACTTTTAAATCTTAAGGCCGATAACCTTATATACGCTTCCTAGGGTTAATTTCATAACACCACTTATTATAAATACACGAAACGTGTGACATAGATGTCTAGTGATGACGCAGACGCCTATCGATGACGTAGTGAGTGACGAAGTGGGTAACTAGACACCTCAGATACACTATTTTTCAAGTATAAAATGTCCCTTCTCTAAAATTTATGTTCAAAGCTTGACAGATTACAGATTTTTGATACGATTTACCTATAAAAAAGCTAATCAAAAATCTAAGTTAACTATAGGCATTAATTACTAGGATCAGTTTCAGATGCATCTGACGTCACATAAAAAGGGTATTATAAATTCAAAAGCTGAAAAAAATATGGTATTCCAAAGTATTTATCTAACTGTCAGGGGTGTTCCTATATGCCAATCACTGCTTCGTTCAGCACCGTTTCATTTGTATAAGTTATACATGAAAAAATACACCCACCAATTTTACCAATCAAAGACGTACTCAGTTTACTGTAAAACGAACGATTACTGATTATGGAAACGCAATTATAATTTGTTTTAATTATGTAATATTATTACAGCTACGGTATTTTTAATTGTGAAATTTTTAGTTTAAGTTAGACTCACTAAACTTCATAGATTGCAGCGATGGCCTAACTGTGGTCAAAATAATAATATTTATTTATTTATTTATATTTTATTTTGTTATACACACAGTGCTATTTTGGGTACAAATTAACGAAGAATTTTCAAATTGAAGTAACATATAGAACATAACACCAATTACGTGGACAACACAATGTACAAGATGAAGTGAGCAATCAGTGGTTATGTTATGTCATGTGTATGTGTGTTGTTGTATGTGTGTGGAGTGCGGTGTATATGTTGGAAAATCTGAATATTTAAACGCAGGAGAGGATAAGTAAAGAGAAAGAGGATACCGATAATATAAACCACATTTTGAGTGTCCAAATACTTGTAGACAAAAACTGGATTACGGGCTAATAATTACAATTACAGGCGTTTCCTAGTAGGTTATATAACTCGGTAAGAATCTCACTTGCAACCATAAAGGTTTCTGCTAAAATGCTTAGCAATTTTCTCAATGGATGACAGAGAGTGTTCACATGGGAAGCGTCGTGCCATTTCACTGTATATATACAAGTTCTGATAATTGGCAGATATGGATGTCAAATACTAGGTGAAATGGGGAATGTTGTAATACATCAAGTGGCCACTTAACCCAGCCAATGACAGGTCATAAGCCTTGTAAACGCCTAGATATCCATATTCTCTTCCAAACTTCTCGTCTCTGTTGAGATGTCAGATTGTAAAATAGTAATACCTTTAACATAAAGCGTGTTGTCTAAAACTCCAGTTTAACTTGGTTGAAAGATTTTAAAAAAATTATTAAAGTGTAAATACATCACATGAAAAAATATTATTTTTATCCGTGGTTCCGAAAAACACCGAAGCTGCTTTTATTTTAAACAGAGAAAAATATTATTGGGAATTTATATGAAAAAATTTTTCAAACTACTATACACCGTGTCCCACGATGAGACCGCGAAACTCCAGAGGGTGATTATTCATGATATTCTGAGAAAAATTTTTTAATAAAGTTTTTCAAAAAACTCAATTCTAATTTCTTAAAAAAATTATTAAAATATGAATAAAAATTCACGCGTGTAATACCGTCAATTTTTGAACTGGCTCACACCACGTGACCTGCACCAATAAGCGCGAAGAAATTCGAATTTTGAATGTCCGTACAAGGCGTTCCAGAGCGGACCCCCACTCCTCCCCGCCCACCGCCACCCCGCCGCCACTAGCACTTCAAACAGAAGCCAGTATTACACTCGTCGCTTTTTATGAATACTTTTTTAAAATTAATTATTGGAAATGCCCGGATCAAAAAATTTTATAAGGATTTTTTTTCTCAGAATACCATGAACAATCAGCCTCCGGAGTTTCGCGGTCTCATCGTGGGACACGGTGTATATATTGAGTTTGTACAGAAGCTTCCACATTTGAGTTTGTTTTTTCGACAATTTTCAACATTTATTCTCTCAAGTGACATCTGTTGAGAAGATTGTTTAGCATTTTTGGCAATCAATCTTTATTTGTGTAATTTGTATTTGGTAATTTGTCTTTAAGTATTTGTATACGTTAAAAATGTTGTTCAAAAGAAAACAATAATTTCGGCTCATTCAATAGTTACCTAATGTAACATAGATGATTTCACCAAAGCATAAAATTAGGTGAACATCTGTTCTATTTTAGGCTTGAAGCGGTATAAAGTCGAGAATTCGTAGAGTATACTCAAAAATCCCGTCAGTGTATTTCCAACTGTTCTTTTTGTTTCGTTTCGGAGTTTTTTTGTGTTTTTTCCCTGTTTGTGATTTTTTTGTTGATATGGGTATTTGGTTGATAGGTTAGCGGCCAACTTTATACACGCCGAATCTGTGGTTTCAAATTTGATTTTGAGTTTTGACGGAGATAATAAAACAGGGCTGGCAAAACCCGAGCTTAAATAATAAAAAATTCTTTTTTTTTTTTTTAAATGACCATTTTGTCAGATTAGTGAAATTGTTGATAGTCAAAATCCGATCCTGTTTCACGATTATTAGAATTTGCTATTTTCTTTGAACAAGAGTTTACTAAATTTTCTGAAATTATACACCTCCTAGGGTTAATTTCATAACACCACTTATTATTAAATTCCACCGTCTAAAGTCTAAAGACTCCAGCACTCAAACCAATACACGAAACATGTGACGTATATGTCTAGTGATGACGCAGCTCTGCTGCCTATTGATGACGTAGTGAGTGACGTAATGGGTAACTAGACACCCCAGACACGGTAGTATTTTTCAAGTATGGAATGTCACTTCTCTGAAATTCTTGGTAATTTGGTAATTTGTGCTTCGTTTGAAATGAACGTTCATGGTATGCGTTACATATATTTTAACCCAAAAAAAAAAAATGCAAATTCGTGACTTTACCAATAGCACAACAAATATATTAAACATTTAATATTTATTGTTTTAAAAACTATGCATTAGTATTGATTGATACCTTTTAAACATAAAAAAAAAATTAACATGATTTTTTTATGTGCCCATTTCACCTGTAATGCCTTCGGGAGAACAATTTTTTTAAATCTTATATTTATTATTATTTTTACTATTATTATTATTATTATTATTATTATTTATTATTATTATTATTTTTTATTATTATTATTCTTTATTATTTTACAAATTTTTTATAAACATAATATTACGGTAAGTGTGGTTTTATACAAATATTTATTAACATAATATTTAAAAATACAATAATTATAGTTTTACAAAAAGAAAATTATTTTATTAAACAACATTTTGGCCCAGCCCTAAGCGCCGTGTTCAATGATGAAAAAGGATTTTAATAATATTTTTTTTATATTGTTTAGTGTTTTTAATTTCTGTATCACGCTGGGACGTCAACTCCGTGAAGTTTGTGTGAGTGGATGTGAAGTGACTTGATTGACGGGAAATTTCAACGAAGAGGCCAATTTAGAAAATCGAACTCAATCCCGTATTAAAATAGACTAATATTTACCGTTGTCAAGAAAAAATCAAATGAATAAAATATAATAATTTTTAACTTATTTAAAAGAAATATAGCAATTATATATTTATTTAAAGGGAATACAACTATTTCAAAGTCATTTAAAAGAAATACCTACAACAATTTTTTGATTTATTTAAAAGAAATACAATAAACTAGTTATAAAATCACTAAAATTCGTCTCCTGTGATTTTAAAGATGGGGTAAAGAGACTCTCAGGTACATAACCGTTTTTTATACTTGGTTTTCTAAATTTCTTATGTAAAATTGTTTATTGTTGAAATATCATTAAAGTTTTTTTTATGAAATTAAACAACTTTTGTTTTAAACTACTTTTTTATTATTTAACACTCCAACCGGTTTCGGAGACACTACTCCTTCATCAGGGATTTGTATAATTATAATTTAAAATTAAGTAATAAGTCGCTAACTAAAAATGTTGAAGTGGCTGACCAGGTACTGGGATAAGGGGTGGAGAGGGGAATGAAGTCGGGGGAGGAACACATGATCGGTGCATTGGGGTGTAGACACTTATAAATACAAAGTTGACAGATTTTGAGAACATTGACATTGAGTTAATAAAGTTTTTTTTGTTCATTACGTCGTTTTAGACCGAGGAACCAGAGGCCTCAAGGACGTCCACCGATAAGATGGGTGGACGACATCAGAAAGTTTGCTGGAAGACGGTGGATGGGGACGGCGCAGGATCGGGAGGAGTGGAGACGGCAGGGGGAGGCCTATGTCCAGCAGTGGACCTCAACGGGCTGAGATGATGATGATGATGATGACTTCGTTTTTCCTTTCATACATTAAAAAAATACATAAAATAATATTGAAATATGATATATAATACTAGTACTTCTTTCCCGTATCTGCACCCAATGATGCATAGGGCACTCACTGCGTTAGTACACCATTTTGAGGATCATTAAATTCAATTCACTATAAAATGCATTGACCAAAGCATCTTTATTTCAGGATCATAAAATTCAAATCATAAAACGCATTGACCTAAGTGTGATCTGACCCTCTTCATCTTGCAATTTAATTTGCATTCAACTCGCATTCTGGGTTGCATTTAATGACGTTTTATTGTCTTATATGAGATCCCTATTAAATTACTACGGTTTTAAGGGGCTTTATGATAAATCAAATAGATTTTTTATTTCAGAAAGTCGATCTCCTATTTTTTATTTAAAAAATCATTTTGATTACTACTTTTACTATTTTCCCGGTATCCGCACCAAATAGTGCATAGGGCACTGCATCCTTACACCAAGTTAGAGCTGTGTATCTTGACCATTTTTGTTACATGAAGGTGAGATGATCATACGCTTTACTAGCAGTCCAATTCACACATCACACATGAAATATTAATATGAAAATCACATGTAAATATCATGTTGACCCCCTAAGGGAATGGAACGCGCGACCTCGTGCACGGTAGCCAAATGCGCTACCACTATGCTACGAGGCCTTGTAGGTACAACACGAGAATTACTGGTGAATCTGCATCATGTTTGGAGTCAAATGTGTCATATACGTTTTTTCTTCTCGTAAAAGCTTTTTTCAGTAGGTACCAACCGCAGATTGAGTAAAATTGCACAAATTCTTATTAAAAAAATCGGTTTTTGCTATTGTTTTCTATATTGATAGTATTAATTTGACCAAATGAATGATGTTTTATCAGATATTATTGATATCCCAACAGAGACAGAGAAACTCTGGATACGAATGTGGGTTATCTAAGCGTTTACAGGGCTTATGACCTGTCGTTGGCTGGGTTAAGTGGCCACTTGACGTACTACAACATTCCCCATTCCGCCCATCATCTGATAACTATATATGACAAATTTCTGGAACTACTATATATATTTGAAATCGTCTTCGTCATTCCGTTTTACAGAATTGTTCTATGCTGGTGTCATCTGTTGAGAAGATTTCAAAGCATTTTTTTTTTTTGCAATCATCTTTTATTAGATGTAGGTAAGGCCCTATCGAGCTTTATTACTTACTCTAGAAGACGCCTGAAGATGTCTCTCCAATTTTTTTCTATTTTGTTTTCTATTTTTAGCCAGTAAATATTTTTAAACAACATTTTTTTGAAATTAATACAAATTACTGGATTATACCCATGCTGGGCTGATATCAGATATTATTGATATCCCAACAGAGACAGAGAAACTCTGGAAACGAATGTGGGTTATCTAGGCGTTTACAGGGCTAGGTTATTAAAAATGATTTTATCAAATAATTTTTAATTTTTTACGAATTTACGAATCCCAAAAAAAAACTCAATTTTCTCGAAAACTATGGGTTAAATAAATAAAAAATTCTACCAAATCGACACCAAATATGATGTGAATTCACTGGTTTCCCGCTTGTACATCGAGTTTTGTTACACCGTGTATATTTTTTAAATAATTTCTAAAAAAAAACAACAGATCCGTATGTTTACAAGAACACTTGCAATGTTACATTTTATCGGAGAATACGAGTATATACTTTTGATTATATACTAAAAATAAATCTACAAAAAACAAGATTCTCAGGTTGGATTCCGTTAATTCACGTTGTGCTGTGGACCATATTAATCTTAGATAATTCATCCATTTTTTACGTCGAAGGTGCACCACGAAAAAACCTTAAAACTGTCATACCTTCCGTTCGATATCAAACAATATGAAC
>JAGVSP010003218.1:0-23877 GCA_022494985.1 Micrasema minimum | reverse complement strand
TAATACTTTAAAGGACATGGGTTTTATACCATCCACCGCAGATCCTTGTGTTTATATATACACAAAAGGGGGAGATAAAATTATTATCAACATATACGTAGACGATTTGATAATTAAATTTCATGAATTCAAATGAAAAAATGTAAATGAAATTTTAATTTAATTTTTAATTTTAATTAATTGAATGTCAAGAAACCAAATTCTTGAAGTCTAACAGCATTATATAGAAAGGTTTACTTAAAAGTTTAATATGGAAGATTTGTAATACTGCAAATAATAATTATTTAATAACTTTAATGTACCTAGCTATAGCAACCAGACCAGATATAATGTATTCCACGTGTTACTTAAGTCAATTTAATAATAATTACAATGAAGAACATTTCAAATGTGCAAAACGAGTGTTACGTTATTTGAAGAAAACCAAAAACTTGTGTTTGACATATAAGAAAAATAACTTACCTTTACAAGGCTTCTCTGATGCAGATTGGGCCAGTTGTGAAATCGACCGCAGATCTTTCACTGGATACTGTTTCAAGTATGGTGGTGCTATGGTCACTTGGGAATCAAGGAAGCAAAGAACAATAGCACTCTCAACAGCTGAAGCTGAGTACATGGCACTGACGGAAACGGCTAAAGAAGCTATAAATTTAAAACAGCTTTTTACTGATATAGGAATTCATACAGAAAAAATAACCATATACAATGACAACCAAGCCGCTCAGCACTTGGCGAAAAACCCCATCATAAATCGAAAGAGCAAGCATATCAACATAAGGGAACACTTCATAAAGGAAGTTGTGGAACAGGAAGTAGTGGAGCTCACCTACAAGGGCAGCAAAAACCTCGAAGCAGATATATTTACAAAGGCGCTCCCACCCCAAGACACGAAGTGGCCGCTGAAGAGCTTGGCCTAGTGGTATACGACGAATACTAAGCGTGAGGGGGAGTGTTGGAATGAAACAGTGAACACGCTCAGTTCCTACCCATTTACTTCTATGGTTTATTCATCTTCTACTTTATCTATGTAATAACTTTATCTGTGCAATAAACGTACTCAAGAGACAAGTACAACATTTATAAATCTTATATTGTGTTTTACTAAATCTCGTTATAAGCATCAAGTCCAACAGGAAGATATTGCTTAAAAGCAATAAGCCCGCCCGTGTACTTTGCTGTGTAATTGTACATGAAGCTTTAAAAAAATAAAAACTAGACTAACTAACTAACCATCACGCCGTTTCCCCGTAGGGGTAGGCAGAGAGGATAGAACGCCATACCACTCTGTCCTGACATACTTCCTTTGCTTCCTCTACATTCATACATCTTCTCATGCACATACGCCGATTATTCCGACCTTTCACATGTCCACTTTCAAGTACTTGTCGTACTTGGTCATGCCATGTCTTTTTCGGCCTTCCTCGGCTTCTACATCCAGGCACACTTGCATTTAAACTTCTCTTAGCCGTTCTTTCATCACTCATTCGCTCAACATGACCAAACCATCGTAAAAGCCTTTTCTTAATTTTGTCGAAAATAAATAAAAAACTTGCCGAAAAGAACCTGATTATTAAAAGCAAAGAAAAACAGTTATATACACAAAACTATATTTCCATGAGTTCTGCTCATACAAAATATCTTTTGACGAGATGGCTGACTCATATTCCGAGATATTTACTGGCGGGAAGGTTTACTGCGAAAAATGGATATTTCTAAGCGCTGAGTAAATACTGAAACCTTTACGGTACAATTCACGAGGCGAGGGTTACGTTTTGTATAGGTACTATAATATTGTGCTCAAGTTTTCGTGAATGCCGAGACCTTACCTTACTGTAACTACAATATAACTACATTATATAATATCATATTATGTAGATGTAGATGCTATGTACAGCGATGTTATGCTGACCGAGTAGGTGGTACCTTTTTATTGTTAGCTAAATATTCTAGACATAATATCATTAAGGTTAAGTTTACGCACGTTTAGCGGTATTTTGTTTATTAAGGAAGGTTATTTTAGGGTAAGCGTGTCGCATTATAGCGAATAAAGCTACTTTTATATAAGCAGTATCTTCAGTCAATGTTATACCTATGTGAGTATACCAGTTTTATGTGGGTGCCCAGAGAGAGAAATGAAAGGTACTTACAGTTTTATAGTACACGTTTATTAAACAGAATTTAGAAGCTAACACAAAGAGCTTAACTAATTAAACTATTGGTTAAAAATTAATGATGAAAAATAAAAGTTAATCTATGTAGTTTGCCACAATTTGGAGGCAAGGAATGCTCGGCAAAACGACGTCTTGTCACTCAGAAAGCCAAAATATTTCTCGATGTTGCCCGAGTGTTTTCGGTGCCGCTCGGCTCTGGTCCGTTCGTTTCGCTTCGTCCGCGTGACGTCATTTCTTCCGCCACAAATGCTTTACATTGGCAAACATAGATTCTGTTTGCACGATCTTTTATTTTTTTAGATGAAATAGAAGCAAAATGGGTAGTGTTAATCTCCTTAATCCGCACCACATAATGGTGATAGTTACTGTTTAATACAAAATCTTATTTTTTTAAAAATAAGTATACGAAATGAAAATTTAATGTCATTCATGATAAATAAAAAAAGTCATTCAACATTAATAATAGGTTGCCACTAAAGGTATTATTTTCCTTTAAAATAAATTTACAATTAAAAGCGAAAATTAATTTCTGAAAACTCAAACCAAGTTTCAGCTTTCGCTGTACTATTTCAATTCGGTACCATTTCGTAATATAAAGTAATTACGTCTGAAATGGAAAATTCTTTCCAAAAATTCCTACTTAAAAATTCTTGTTTTAAAAAAAAGGTTTGTGAAAAATGTCTCTGAGTAAATGTTAAATGAGACCTAAGCACTAACGACCTACATATTAATTGACTTTGTTTTGTTATAAACTTTTTCAACAAAAAATAGCTTTCTTTAATAAAAGATGTCGTCTGCTTTTTACTACCGACTCAACTCCTTCTTTTTTAGCTTAAACAAAAAATGTATTTGTCGTTTAATTACCAAGAGGAAATTTTATTTGAAGTTGGAAGGTAGAAGAAATATTTAAAAATGTTTCCTTTTGTTTTCAGTGTTGGACATTAGTGTATTCTCGATTTTTAAAAATATATATATGTATTATATAATGTGCCTGTTAGAAACATTGTAAATTAAAATATACATTGTATATCTTTATCAATTATTTACTTTTTTTATTTCGTTAGATACACAGGAAAGTCGTACATACACACACATTTCAGACGAACTCTCGTACGACACGCGACTTCCAAATAGTGTAAATTGTTACGTCACTATGTAAACTTATATAGGTAATTAAAATATATATTATTTTAACCTTTTTTACTCGTTAGTTACAACTACTTAAACTACCTAATTAACTAGAAAATCGGTAGAATTACTAATATTCTGTAAATTTGGGCCAGCTCCTTGAGCAGGTTGGGGTGAATGTGTTTATGACAATCTTAGAGCCGAGACAGTGATAGGGGCAATGAAAGCATTTGGTCGCGTATATAAACTTCTTTTCTTCCGCTTTTTCCAGTTAAAACTGAATGCATAATCTAGTTATGGCTGAGATAAGCATTATCGACTAAATTAAGAAAGGGCTTTTACGATAGTTTGGTCATGTGGAGCGAATGAGTGATTAAAGAACGGCAAATTTTTTTTTAAATGCGCCTGGATGTGCCTGGATGTAGAAGCCGAGGAAGGCCGGGAAAGACATGGCATGACCAAGTACGACAAGTACTTGAAAATGGACATGTGAAAAGACGGAATAATCGGCGTATATGCATGAGAAGATGTATGAATGTAGAGGAAGCGAAGGAAGTATGTCAGGACAGAGTGGTATGGCGTTCTATCCTCTCTGCCTACCCCTACGGGGAAACGGCGTGATGGTTAGTTAGTTAGTTACCTTTAATAAATCGGTAGAGTTGTGCTGGACTGAAAAAAGACTCAATAGTCTTTAAAACAGTCTTCATTGTATTTTAACCCTTTGTTTTGCTTAACCAACGCAACCTGTATATTTCATTTAACCGTAGAATACATAAACCATATATCTTGTATTTTGACTAACCATAATCCAAGTTGCTGGCTGAATCTTTTATTATCGCCAATTATTAGAAACAATTGTCTATTTCCATATCGCATTGTGTGGGAAATGTCTGTTAGGGTTTAGACTTTAGACAAACATAATAACTGTAATATTATAATAGGATTAATGTATTAGCTATAACAGGGGTATGTTAGGTACCTCTCTATCGTTGTGTAATCGGTTAGGGTAGCTCAGATATCCAATTATTGTTCCGCTAATCTGACCCATTATAGTTTATGCTTCCACTAGGAGATAAACTTAACCAATTAATTTAAATGTCAAAATTATTATTGTCTTGTAAAATCATTATGATGTAATATTGTGACACGATCTTTACAGAAGAACGTGCAAATTTCATTATTTTAATGTTTGTTCTTCTCGCTTCGCTTTACGTTTCTGAATAAAAAATATTTTTTTTGTCACAATTTTTGATTGGAAGGAAATTCGGTTGGAAAATGGATAGAAGTAGGTCGTTACTAAAAATTATTTTGAAAAGATGATTTTTGAAATTTTTTATATTTCGATACCTATTTTATCATTAATTTTCTATTCATTTACCATGTTATATGGTAACTCTCTTGGGTGGCTTTTGGAAAGCTAAATTCCACATTCTGAAGCTCCATTCCCAACTCACTCAAGACTCGAGTATTCAACCAATGCATTCTGCCCGTCCTTACTTATGGCGCGGAAACAATGACTCTGACCAAGCAATCCTCCCATAAGTTGCAAGTTGCACAGAGGAGCATGGAGAGAATTATGCTTGGAATAACATTAAGAGACCGAAAAAGGAACGATTGGATCCGACGCCAGACAAAGGTCTGCGACGTGGTCGAGCGAATTGCTCGGTTGAAGTGGAAATGGGCCGGTCACATAGCCAGAATGACGGACGACAGATGAACGAAACGCGTTCTGGTGTGGAGACCGAGAAACCAGAGGCCTCAAGGACGTCCACCGATGAGATGGGGGGACGACATCAGGAAGTCTGCTGGAAGACAGTGGATGGGGGCGGCGCAGGATCGGGAGGATTGGGACGGCAGGAGGAGGCCTATGTCCAGCAGTGGACCTCAACGGGCTAAAATGATGATGATGATGGTAACTTCCAAAACCTGCAACCCTTTTATCAGTTTATAAATGAATATTTTTCTTAGTATGAAAACAATTCAGGCAATCGGCTTCCAATTTTAATATTTTGGGGGTTTTGGGGTGGTAATATACATATTACATTGGTTATTTATCCTCCTCCTCCTGATCGATGAACCAATGGGTCGAAGAAGTATCGGGAGACCTAGATTAAGGTGGTCGGATTGCGTGGAGAAGAACACAGCATCCTTGGGCATTGGGAACTGGAAGGAAGTAGGAAGTGGAAGGCCGGAGACAGACGCGAGTGGAGACGTTTCCAGGACCCTCAATGGGTTGTAATAAAGGAGATAGGATTGGATTGGATAAGTTATTTATTATTTCTTGGAAATACTAAAATATATCATAGCTTTTAAAATCCCCCCCCCCCCTAGTCTATGTTCAATAAATTCGTAATGTGTTATGTACCACCACTGCCATAATAAAATATTATTATAATAACCAGTAACCAACTACCCTGTTACGTCCAAAGTAGTTAAGTTACGTTTCCGGTGATCAATCAAACACTTATTACGTTGGCCATAGATAATATAGACGTGGTTTATATTGTGTATTGTTGAGAGCAGAAGCCATAAATTTATGGCGAAAAGCAATCTGTTACATGGAGGTGGATTTTGATTTATTTGCTAATTGGATTTGGTCTCCGTTAGTAGCTAAAGCAATCAAGATGGGTAATGAACCAATTAACTACATATTGCCAGCACTCGGGGGCGCAATATTCACTTTGCAAATTGCAAAACTGTAATCATATACCCATAATTTGCAATATTAAACATAACATTGTTCATTATTGACATCTCAATCAAGACAGAGAAGCCCTGGAAACGAATATGCAATATCTAGGCGTTTACAAGGCTTCCGCCCTGTCATCGGTTGGGTTAAGCGAGCACTTGACGTATTACGACAACACTTATTATCCGATCTGTACGATTAATCAAGTAAATATAAGGTTATGGATTGCATTGAAGACACTTCAGTAAATTGGTTTTTATATAATAGTGTTGCTATTTTACTGAGCATTTTTCGTGATTTCGTATTTTTATAGAGTTGGATCCTGAGAAATATCTTATCTTGTGCATAGGGCACTGTACAGGAGCACCTTGACCATTTTTACCATGATCAGTCAACATTACATAAAGACGAGATGACAATCCTACGTTAAATAAATAAGTGGTTTAAAAAACAGCGTTCCTGATTATTTATTTTTTTAATTTTTAAAAATAATATTACATAGAAAAAAATAAAAAATTTTCTTTTTTTCAATCCAATCCTACCTAGGAGTTTTTACAATAAACTCATTTAGGGACAAATAAAAAACACATATTCTTTTTATTCTAATACGCACTGATATCGCTTAGATCACAAAATAAACACAATATATACAAAAAACAGAACCAATCCAATGAAAACATAAAACCTAAAGAAACAATAAAGTGAATTATTACAGTAACAGCAAAACCATATATTATATCGATGCAAGTAGAAAAGATATCATTCAAAATACTTATTAAAATATATTTCCTCAAATCAGAGGTCCTGTTTCGATAGTTAGATACAGGGATCTTAACAGGCAACAAATTAAATTCGGAAAATGCTATTTATTTTAGAGATCTTGTACCGAATTTGGTTGTATTTGCAGGTTCTAAATATATTTTGTTGCGTGAACGGGTGCTGTGCTGATGAACGTCTCTATATTAAAAGTGGTCTCGATGTTTGTGTGCATTGAATAAAAAAATATATGTAATATTGAATTAGTGATTTCGTATGTAGGAAGCATGTGAAAGGGCATGATTTATTAAGTTAAGTTAGTTTTTTCAATCGTTTAAATGCAAACCACAAAGTTGTAATTAAAATATTAAATCATTTTCATTTTTATCATTCTCTATTTGTTTCACGGTTACTTAAATAATTAAAATGATTACGCTCTGGTAAATTATCTCGCGTATCTCAATAACATAAATGCCAATTACGGAGCGCTTTAATGCTTCCAGTAAAGTGCTGATTTATCAGTATTTTAGTATTTCTACGTTTAAGGGAACGTTCATTAAACAATATATTATTTTAAACTAGCCATAAAAGCCTTTATAAAACGCAGAAAACAATATTGAATACGTGATAACGACTCTCGTAACGGCTGCTTTCTAACCTCAAATATTTTTACTTTTTTTTTGTTTAGGGCTTAGCAAATAACACGACATTAAATTCAGAAAATTTAAATGGGCATTCACAGATTCTATTTTCCGAATATTTACGCTTTTTGGTGATGACGCGGCGCGACGTTTCAACATTGGTACACCAAGTGCAGTGTATCTTAATCAGATTATTACATCAAGGTATGATGATCAGTCTTACGCTTCAGTACCTATCACAAATTAATTATCGGATTTTATCCTGAGGATGTCAATTCCGCCAGACCGAGGAATATCCATCTCCCCCTCCCAAGTCCTGGAGTACGCTGATGACGCCGTCCTTATTGACGAATCAGTCGGCGCCCTTTAAATTATTGTTGATAGGCTTAATTGGCACTCCACGTGCATGGGTTTAAAAATCAACACTAGTAAAACCCATGTCATGTGTAACAGCTCGTGTCAAGATGCCCAGATCCCCCTGGCTTTGTCGGGACAAGTCATCGAAAGGGTCGAGAGCTTCAATTACCTGGGAGCGTACATGACAGAAAACGGCAGAGTTCAGAAAGAACTGGGAGTGCGGCTTGGAGTAGCGGGTGCCGCATTCAACAGTATAAAAGCTAACTGGAGATCAGATGTTTACTCGGTTAAAAGAAAATGCCGCCTTTATGAAAATAAAGTATCGTTTCACCAGTCGATGGGAGAACTTTGCTCCCGAAACCAGGTAGTGTAGGTAAATTCTATTTCTATAGAATAAACCAATAGTAACACATAACATCGTTTTATTTAATCATTATGAAGTATTACAAAATGAATGCCGATTTATTTTTAGTATGTATCAATTTGATGATTATTTCTAAAAATGCTTCGTAATGAGGCTATTAAATCCGAAACTGCTCCCTGAAGAGATATCGAGTTGTAAATAACGAATTTTCCTTCTGACGGATATTTTATATTCCTATCGCATATCGTATTAAAATAAAATCGAGATACTTTACCGAACTGATAGAAGAAATCACCGAATGAGAATATATGAAACTTTCTAAAAAGATTCATGATACAAGATACAAACTTCTTGGAAGTTAACGCGTTGAAGTTAAAAGCTTTCATTAGTACCGCAGATTGTGTAAAATTGCACAAATTCATATTAAAGCGCTGTTTTTGATTTTATTTATTTATGGATAGTATCAATTTGACTAAATACATGATATTTGACAACGATTTGCAAAAAGTTATCGAAAAAAAAATAAACTTCGTACTCAATTTTCTCGAAAACTATGAGTTATATAAAAAAAATACTCTTCTTAATCGACTTCAAATATTATGTAGATTCACTAGTTTCCCGCTTTTACGTCAAGTTTTTTACACTATGTATTGTTTATACTCATGCGCCCAAAACTTCGCTAGGCAAACTTATTAGTAGAAACAAATTAATATTATTTAATATTAGGCGAGCAGCTTAAAGCTAATATGCCTTAATCGGACAGTTAGTTAGGTTTAAACTTTATACAACTTGTCCAGTCCATTCTTAAACCCGTTCACACTATTCGCAATGACCAGCTCCTGCGGTAGCCCGTTCCAGCTATCTACCACCCTGTTGCTCAGGAAATGCTTTCTTGGGTTCTGATCAAACCGGCTCTTCTCCAGCTTAAGGTTGTGGCCTCGAAGTCGTGCGTTGTTTTTCAGTTTGAAGATTTCACACAATTTATTACACTTATAGTGACGGTTCATTATCTTGTATGTTTCAATTAAATCACCCCTTTCCCGTCTTTTCTTCAGTGTTGTGAGACCAAGAGTTTCTAGTCTCTGCTCATACGGAAGTTGTTTTAGGCTAAGAGATAACTTAGTGGCCCGTCTTTGGACTCTTTCCAACATATCGATATCCTTAGCAAAGCAAATTCTAGGGAATTAGTTTTTATTTTGTTATATTTATTTTCTGTAAAAAAACCATTTGCGGCAAAATTTTGTGTGCGCTGCTCATGTGGTCCTATGTTATAAGTTCAGGGCAAAACACGATTTTTTCCAGCTGTGGTACGCCTCTAACAGTTTTTGTTAATCACAAAATAAAAACACAGATCAAATGAGTTTTACCAACATTACTTGCATTTGATTTTACAAGCGCCCTTGGGGTATTTTTATACGAAAACGGCGCTATATAAATTATTCATAATGATAATTAAATGAGTGTAAAAAAATCACAACAAACATTTTAAGCTGAGGGATTTTTTAAAAAAGTGATTGTATTTTTTCCAAAATGGTTGTCATAAAAATTGTGTATTTAACGAAAATATATGTATATATTTAATTCATATTAGCGAACTGAATAAACTGATTTCTTACATTAAAATTCTAAATATTGTCTGTTTAAAAAAAAAAAAAACTAGAAACACAGAATTTACTTAATACTTTATTACATTATTTTATATGTTTGTTAAGCAACTAAGGGAGCCATTCTTGTACGCAGCGTGTTTAAAATTTCTGACCTTTTATTTAGACCCCAAGTACCACAGCGCTCTTGTTAGAGAAGCTATAATTATCCTGCTAGGCTATGCTACAGAAATTTAGGGTCTAAAATTCCACTGTCACTTTACTTATGCAGAGCGAGTTTATAACAAAGTCCTCAAATAACTGACTAACCAACCATTACACTGACTAATATCACGATATTTACATAAATATCCAATTATCCAATTTATAGGGAATTATAGGATTATTAAGGTTTGTATATACATATTTTGCGGTGGAAAAAATTGACGCATTTCATGACCCATAGTCAGTAGCGGCCGTTGGGGCAGGGTGCGGTTGGGTGACCGCCCAGGGCGCCAGAGATATAAAGGGGCGCTACAGGCGCCCCAATTTATTCTCTCGCCAACTAGAAATTGATCCTGTGCTTAGAGCCACGACAAAAATTCTACGCGCTAAACATCAAGCTGGTGAAACCGCCCACGATGAGCCCATAACTTTTCCAGAAAGTAAATTTTAAGTTAAATTTTTCTACAGTCTTTTGGACGCTACCTTAATTTCACTCAATGAAAGATTTGAACAGTTTAATGAGTACTCAGAATTTTGGTCTTTTTTGTTCAATATAAAAAACTTTTGGTTGTCTGTAAAGTCGGTTTACGGACGATAATTTTACGTAATAACGTCATAAAAAACATTGATGAAAAATATCATACTTTTATGAATTGAATTGAATTATTATCACTGAATTATCATTATTTTGTATAATACAAAGCAGGGGTTAATTAAAAATTACTTTTTTTTTATAAATTATCATTTTTTTGCACTCGTTAGTTCAAATATTCGTTTACTTAAATTATACAAATGAATAACAAGTAACAACGTGCTATTAACAATTTATTTACAACTTATATACATAATATGATGATATGATGTTTAAGATCCTCCAACCTGTGTTATTTTGTGAAGGATAGGACGATGATAGGAAAAGTAGGAAATCAAGGGGAGTGTTTCAAGTGTACTGTGCCTTGAAAAAAGTCAAATCGATGGTTGTTCCTCTTAGCGTTGTTGACTTATTAACATCTGAAACGCATTCGAGATTGTACGTATCTTTCATATATTTGAGGAATGTGTCATCAGTTTTCACGTTTGTGTTGAAGTCGCCGCAAAGAAGAATTGGTACATCGGCATCAATATCCATCAAGAACGGTGGCACATACTGGCTGTTGTGCTAGCAGGAGTGGAAGAGAGATAGATGCGTCACAAACCGAACGCTTAGGCCGATCGTGCCTCTCTATCGCTTGTTCCGCGCTTTCGCTTGCACACTCGGCTCAGGCGGAACGTGACAATGAGTCATGCTTTTTCGTGTGTGCAGCCGGCGTTTCATCGATTTATTAGACGATTTATCACGTCAAAAAGATTCCGGAAAAAACAGAACTTCTCAAACTCTGTGGTGATCTCCAATTGAAATTAACTGTAGATTCTAAATCCGATATAGATGGTTGTATGTTGTGTGATGAACTCATAAGTCTGAGATCATTTTAGCCTGATCGGAATGTGGTTACTCCTGTCTTTGTTTTTTATTTTATAAAAGATCGTAACTTACAAGAACTGTATCCAAATGTATAGATAGCATTGCGAATATTGATCACTATACCTGTAACGGTTGCTAGTGGAGAAAGGAGTTTTTTCTAAGTTTAAGCTGAGTTTTTCTAAGCATAAGCCGATAAAAACTTATCGACGATCGACAATATCTCAATCTAGATTGACCGACTTGACTCGTCAATCGAAAACGAAATAGCGGAAAACATAAACATTAGAATTTTAAGAAAAGAGTTCGCTGATTGAAAAGCTAGAAAAGTAAAATTTCATTTGTATTTTTTAAATAAATGGTTATTTCATTCTAAAACTTGCCTTTTTTTCGTATTGGTTCAAAGGGGTGGAAGATAGGGGGCGCCGTAGAAATCCTGCCCAGTAGCTCGATCACAGATCACTATCGACGCGGTAATAAGCGACGTGATAACGATTTCTTACCATGGATGTTTAACGTTTTCGCGATCACAATGGAACACGCGCTAAAAGTTATCGATCGGGATTATTAAACGAGCGCATCAAGTCGCGAGCCATTTCCCGAGATATATCTTCTTCGCACATATCTTCTTTCAATCTTTCTCGAGTGCCGTATTGCATTAGGCGTTCGGCAAGCCTAAATATTGAGAAAAGCAGTCGACATAATAAACAATCCGACACGCGCGTTGACTTTCTTGATTTGACGTTTGACGTTTAGCCGCGATATTTATTATCATCTATGGGTGCTCGGCAACGCGAACGTGGTATGAACGTGTGTTCATTGTGATCGGTCAAATGGTTAGCGTTAGCACGTGGTAAGCACGTTTTTAACTACGTCGATAGTTATTTGTGATTGAGCTCCAGGGCGCTGGTAATGTTACCGGCCCTGCCTTTAGTACATAATCACATTTTAAAATCAAAAGCCAGTGCGATAATGATTATCACTTAACTCTCATCTAGATATAACTTTAAAAAAATATAATCATTTTATAATACAAGATGAGAGAATAATATTCTTCTTATTATTGAGATTCAGCCTTATATGAAAGATCCTCCAAAAACAAAAAGAATAATATAATAAAAATAGTGAAAATATGTAATATTCTACAAAAATGTATTGATTTCGTTAATATCATTTTTTTAATAGCCTATTCTGGTTTTTATCAAATTTCCAAGAAATTGCCAAGAAGGCGAAATAATACTCGTATTTTATTTATTTCATTAAAAAAAACGAATAAAAAATGAAAACAAGGATTTACCTCTGCAAATCATTTTTCGTAAACGTCGCATTATTTTCTTTGTTTTCGACTGTTGTTTCTACAATATTATTTTCCAATCAATTACCAACTTGTCTTAAAATACTTCGATATCAATTACTCATTACTACTAACCTCTCAGAACCAAATAGCTACCAATTAGTGTTTCCTGGAAGTAGAGTAAAATAATGACATATAAATTAATTGGAAAGAAACCAATAAATGAATAAATAGAATGAATAATAATTGATAATAATTTTGCAGCCACGGGACCCGGTGTGCTGGGGAAGTCGCAGCAGCTAGGGATAATGGAGTATGTGGAGTCGGAGTAGCCTACGACTCTAAAATTGCGGGTAAGTTTTTAAAACTCTTTTTTAAAAATGCTTTAATCAAATTATCTTACATATACGTTTGACTAAGTGTAAGATCGTAGTAAATGGCGATAGCTTGAAACAGGTGGAAGAATTTGTATATCTAGGAAGCATGTTCACTAGGGATGGTAATATGGATAAGAACAGTGAAAGGAGGGTTAGTGCCGGTAACAGAATTAATGGTGCCTTAAAGTCGGTCGTATCTAATATGTGCTTATCAAAAGAGGTTAAATTGGCAGTACATAATGGACTTCTGGTACCAACCCTTATGTATGGTAGTGAAGCGTGGTGTTGGAAAAAGAAGTATGAAAGTAGATTGAATGCAGTTGAAATGCGATCTCTCAGGCGAATGTGTGGTAAGACTATGTATGATAGGGTGTACAAATGTTGAAATTAGAGCAGAGTGCAAGGCTGAGATAAGCATTATCGACAAAATTAAGAAAGGTCTTTTACGATGGTTCGGTCATGTAGAGCGAATGGATGATGAAAGAACGGCTACAAAAATATATGATGCGACTGTACCTGGATGTAGAAATCAAGGAAGGCCGAGAAAGACATGGCATGATCAAGTAAAACAAGTGCTTGAAAGTGGGCATGTAAGAAGTCGGAATAATCGACGTACGTGCATGAGAAGATGTCATGAATGTGGAGGGAAGCAAGAGAAGTGTGCCAGGACAGAGTGGCGTGGCGTTCTATCCTCTCTGCCTACCCCTTCGGGAAATGGCGTGATGGTTAATTAGTTAGTTAGTTAATTACGTTTGGCAAAACAAATATAATAAATAACATATATTCCAGATAGGATACTTTTATATTATTAAAAACAAACGAGATTATACAGTAAAGTTATGTATAGTACATTATATTATGGGTCGATAATAAAAGTCAAATCGAATTTTTGACGTGAAAATCATAAATATGATGTTTCTACTTACCCTAGCAAACTATAATCAATCAAACATTCTTAAAAAATATAAAATATTATGGCAAAGAAGGTAACTAAGTAACTTGTCTACCAGACTAACAGGTAAAACGATATTTAATTAAGGAAGTGTGTATTACATTAATATTGATTTTGGTTAATGTAAGGGCCAAACACCTTTTAAAGGAAAATTTGTTCCATAATTGGAATTTATATGACTATTAACGCCTGGAGTAATTAAATCTCCCCTATTTTAATAAAAACAAAAAGCTGGGGTTTACTTATTTAGAGTAATTGATGAAATAAACTTGAATTTTTATTACAGAAGCAAAGCTCCTGATATTAAAGAATTTATTCAAATAAAACAAACATAATTTTTTGAAGAATTGTTTCTATCAGAAAGCATTATTTTGATTACAAAAACTAAACAAATCAAACAGAACAAAGAAATATCTAATCGACCATTAAAGGGATATCTAATTAGACGGATCGACAGGGGTTCAATTAGATTTGTAAATTCGGTTATTTCAATTTTTTATTGTTTAAACCAAATACATTAATTCGATAAGCATTAAAATTATTTATAGATACGCATGTGTCATCTTCCTGGATGATTGAATTTTTCTTCTAAAAAGTTAATATTAATTTAATGTTAATTTTAAACAGGTATAAGAATGCTGGACCAACCTTACAATGACGGATCTTATAGAGGCCAAACTCCATGGGCCACGAGCCGCACAAATAGACATCTAATAGCGCTTCCGTGGGGGACCAACAGACGACGGCAAGACCGTTGGACGGGCCACGCAACGCCACCATGAGGGCCATCGTGCGGGGAGTCAACGAGGTAGGACACTACATTAAGGGGGAGGTGTTAGGTGCTAGACCGTGGACGTTAATTTAAAACAATAATAATATAAAAATTCCAAGATAAATTAAAATAAACAACATTTTTTGAAATGAATACAAATACTTGTAGACAAATTACTGGATTATACCGCTGGGCTGATATCAGATATTATTGATTTTCCAACAGAGACAGAGAAACTCTGGAAACAAATGAACTTACCTACATCTAATAAAACTCTCAACAGATGACACCAGCATAGAAAAATTCTGTAAAGCGGAATGACGAAGACGATTTCAATTTATTGTCGTAGTTCCAAAAATTGTCATATATTGGTTATTCAGATGATAGGCGGAATGGGGATGTTGTAGTAACGTCAAGTGGACCACTTAACCCAGCCAAGACAGGTCATAAGCCCTGGAAACGCCTAGATAATCCACATTCGTTTCCAGAGTTTCTCTGTCTCTGTTGGGATATCAATAATATCTAAATTAATTTAACCTAGCAAGGTTAAGTGTATTTAGTTAAGGAGGTAGTTTGCGTCGAGCTGCAGGACGTGAGGATGCACGGGAGCTGGCGGCCGATCGCTTGGCCTGGAGGGAGTTTGTGGAGTCTATATGCTCCACATCGGGAGCGGATATGGTATGATGATGATGATGATGATGAGTTATTAGGAACCAAGTGTGTTATGCAGCGTGGGATTAACGCTCCTAAATACTTTGCCAAATAACTTCAGCACGCTTAGTTTTTATTTCAGCTCAACTTTAACGCTAAAGTTTTAATTACAAATTTTAATTAAACTCACTCCACGGGGTATTTTGCTTAAAACTAATCACCTGCTGAGTTATGTGAGAATTGTCAAAGTGCTGACATAAATTTGAAATGTCTCATCACGAGTTTGTTAGACGTGGGGCCCCATGTCGCGGAGCCCTGAGCCCCGTATCGCGGAGCCCTGAACCCCCTTCCAGAGTATTTAGTCGAAATTTTACACTAAACTTCTCTTAATTTAATGTTCTCAAATTTACAGATCATCTAAGAACAAATTGCGAGTCGGGGAGTTTGGAAACACATTTCTTGGATTAGTTGAAACTGATGTTTGATTCTTTGCCTGGAGAATTTCCGAAACGACGAACAACGATCTCATTAGAAAGTTTAGCTTTAGATTTTAAGCTTTTAAGCGTCGGTATTTAGGAGTTCATATTTTGGCATAGCCTGGGGTAAACGTTTAATCTCTCCAAATAAAGGTGCGCCTGAAAATGCTTTGAGAAACACCTGAAGTTGTTTCTTAACAGGATATTCGAATGCTTAGCTTATGTTCGCACTTTGATTTTGATGACAATGATTTTCGGAGCTTTAAATTATAATGCAATGAGAGTTGTTTTTTTATGTTTTTTTAAATATGTATTTTTTTAGTTCCTCATCATGTCAATAGACAACTTTTGCATCGTTTACTGATTTTGAATATTAATATTTATTTTTTGGTTCTTCAGGGTCGCAATGGACTTGGAAACATCTACGTGTGGGCCAGTGGAGATGGCGGTGAAGATGATGACTGTAACTGCGATGGATATGCTGCTTCCATGTGGACCGTCTCTATCAACAGGTAAGGTTCTCTCTCCAACCCAAGTCTCAAGTCCGAGGATCACCCGCCTGATTCGGTAGATAAGTTTGCCTAGAACTCAAATTGATTATCTGTCGTCTTTAATTTGTCAGATATAATACTTAAAATCACCTTTTCAAAAACTCTTGAGAGCAATGAGTTCTGGAGCCTTAGCTCCTTTCCTTAGAAATAGGTCTATAATTTAATTTATCTGACAAATTCAGCTTTCCGATTTAATGATTTCCCAATGAATGAAGAAAAGTTTATATACTACGGGTACCCAAAAGAAACCGAACTTATTTTTTTTTAAATTTATGTATTTAATTTTTAAACAAAAAATCTTCAATCCTCTTCGAAGTACACTCCACTAGCACTAATACACTTGTTCAATCTTTTATTCCATTGCTCAAAACATTTTTTAAATTCGTCTTCTGTGATGCCCGACAGCGCCTCCGTCGTTTTTTTCTTCACTTCGGTAATGTCGGCAAAACGCTTTCTTTTCGTGTCTTTTTTCGTTCGGGGAAATAAAAAAAAGTCGCAGGGGGCAAGATCGGGTGAGTAAGGGAGATGAAGCACAGGGGTCATGCCATATTTGAAAATGGTGGCTCTTTACGCCCCTAGCGGCAGAACGCGGTACTACAAAAGCTCTTCTCACAACAACATGAGTTCGGTTTCTTTTGGGTACCCCTTCGTACATAGTAATCCGAATGCAATTTATTTATATTTAATCATAGATAGGTCAGGATATCAGTGGAACTGTTTTTTAGGAACTCTTCAACCAGCTATGTATTGCAAACAATATTATGCATTTTTTAGGTTTTTGGTTTTTGAGATACTTTTCTACTTGCTGAGATTCAGTACTGAAAACATTGCTGATTTTGGAAACTCTATGTTCAGGACTGACTTATTAATATTTCGTCAAATGTCAATTTGTCCTTTTTGTCCCCTCCCATATCCTCTCCTAGCGGCCGGCAACGAAAACTCAAGCAGTCGAGTCATTAACCTCGAACATACAACATCAAAACGATAACGCGCCGGGCCGTGCTCGTGTTATCGAAATCATTAAAACCAAGTGAAAATCAAAACCAACAAAACCAACAAGTGCAATTTGGAGTGTCGTGCCAAGGAGAAAAACGTAAGTCCCTTTTCCCGTCACTTTCCTGGATTGGCATTTGTATTAAACGAACAACGCGTATATTGTCTCTCGATTTTTCTTCAAAACGTGATACGAGGAAGCGAGCACCCTGCTTACAGTCCCAGGGCTATCGGAGGAAAATCGTACACTCTATGGCAGTTATTATATCTGTCTAAGGTTCCAAAATGTACAAATTCAGTGTATTGATATGTTCCATCTTCGTGACCTCCTTTACAGCGCCATCAACGACGGCCAGAACGCCCACTATGACGAGTCCTGCTCCAGCACCCTGGCCTCCACGTTCAGCAACGGAGCCAAGGATCCCGCTACGGGAGTAGCCACCACCGACCTGTATGGGAAGTGTACTACCACACACTCCGGGACCAGCGCCGCGGCTCCTGAGGCAGCCGGAGTCTTCGCTCTTGCACTTGAAGCGAAGTAAGAAAAACAATCGACTAATTGGGTTCTTCCCGATAGCATGAATATCCTTGAAAACGCTATAAATATTTAAAGTATATTTTTACAATTCCAACGATATAAAACACAATGATAATTTTTTTTGTTTTCATTTATAAATTTATGTTCTAAAACACGAAATTACGAGTGACTTTTAACGCCCGTTACTGGCTAATGACGTCATATCCGTCTATTATAAAAGGCGGGAAATTCATTCCGGAGTGTGCGCCCATATTGCTGTGACGTCACACCGCATGCGCGCTAAATGGAGGATTTTGCGAGCGATTTGAAAAAGCGCTATTTCAAACCGCGCTAAAAAATTCATGACATAAAAAAAATTTAAAAATTCCCTTGATATTGTAATTTTTCAATCATTTTTAAAAATAAAAAATAAAAAATCGGAAAGAACCCAATTCCTGGATTCTGATATTATTTATTATTTTTAAGACATTTGATTTGTTTTTTTATTTATTCTTTTCAAAGTAGGATACAAATCACTTTTTGACGTCATTATTATAAAAACAAAAGATTACAATATACAAAAAATATCACAAAATCATTATAAAAAATAACATAACAAAAACTATACAAATATAAATTAACACGTCCAAGGGTTTGGATCTTCAAAAAAAGTCACCTATCTGGTAATACGCCTTCAAGCATAATTTATTTTTATCAATTTTTTTATACATAATGATTGAATGCTTTCTGGCACCCTGTTATACAAGCGTGTACATTGCCCTCTAAATGACTTACTGACCCTTTGCAGACGGCTTATATGTAGTATCTGCAAATTTGTTTTTATTTCGCGTGTTCCTATCATGCTTGTCGCAATTTTTTAGGAACAAATCCTTGTTTTTATGAACAAACAATAAAATTTCGTAAATAAATATTCAGAAGTTGTCTCTTATTGTTCATGTTTGTTATCTTATTTAACATTCTTTACGTAGTTGATGCTCTTTTTATTATTTTTCTCAATTAATCAACCTTTTTTCGCAATTATTTGACTTGAAATATTTTTGTTCCAGTACTCAACTGACCTGGAGAGATATCCAACACTTAACGGTTCTCACATCAAAAAGGAATTCATTGTTTGATGCCAAAGTAAGTACGAAAATGTCTTTGTATGATAATAATTTAAAATTAAGTAATAAGTCGCTAACTAAAAATGTTAAAGTGGTTGAACAGGTACTGGGATAAGGGGTGGAGAGGGTAGTGAAGTCGGGGGAGAAACACATGATCGGTGCATTGGGATGTAGACACTTATAAATACAAAATTGACAGATTTATGAGAACAGACGTTGAACTAATTCTTCTTTCAAACAATTTTTTTTTTAAAACGCTTAAATATTCAAACTATCCAATGTTATTTACAGAAATACTATATTATGCTAGTTACTAAATTTTAGTAAATTTGAAATGTGGGTAGTGGGTACATTATGGATCATATCCGAAACCGGTTGGCGTGTTGAAAAATAAAAAAAGTAGTTTAAAACAAAAGTTGTTCAATTTCATAATTATGGAAAACTATAAAGTGAGTGCTACAAACATTGAGTTAACGAAAATGTCAATTTAAGGATCTCTTGTGTGTTTTGATCGATGGAATGTTTTCTTCGGTCTTGCAAACTTCTGTACATGACACGATGTCTTCTCATTCTCCAGGGTCGCTTCCACTGGACAATGAATGGAGTAGGTCTGGAGTTCAACCACCTGTTCGGGTTTGGAGTTCTGGATGCTGGAGCCATGGTCTCCCTCGCCAAACCCTGGAGAACAGTTCCAGCGAGGTACCATTGTGAGGCTGGATCCCTACTCGGAGCGCAGTAAGAGCGTTTTCTATTCACTTTTGTTACTATTTGTATACCTGTGGAATGTGGAGGTTACTGGATCTACACATATGTTGCAATGCGTGCTTAGCAGTGACTCTTAGTACAATAAGACGAATGTGAAAGAAACCCAGATGTAAGATTGAGATTTGATTTGATTTTTCTCCATATTCGACTACATTTTTAAGTAAACAACTCTATGGTATTGCTTGATTATGTGGACCACCGGGATTTGTTACCCTGGTGGTTATGGTTTTATGTGGGTGCCTAGAAAGAGAAATGAAAGGTACTTACAGTTTTACAGTACACATTTATTACACAGAATTTAGAAGCTAATACAATGAAAATGCAATGAACTTAACTAATTAAACTACGATTAAAAATGAATGATGGAGAAGAAAACTGAATCTAGTTTGCCACAATTTTGCGGCAAGAAACGCTTAGAAAAACGACGTCTTGTCACGCAGAAGGTCAAAATATTTCTCGATGTTGTCCGAGCGTGTTGCGTGGTGCCGCTTGGCTCGTCCGTTCGCCTCGCGTCGCCCGCATGACGTCATTTCTTCCGCCACAATTGCATGCATTCATGATCAAAATTGAAGCATTGTAAGTTGGCTATAAAATGGGAAGTACATTAAATGCTCCAGAAATATTGTTGTACTTCCGTTACTTTTACTTTCATTCCGATGTCATCAAGAAAATAAAATAAATTAATACCTTGTTCCATATCTAATTTAGATTCCTTTTCCTTTCCAGAGAGATTCCTTCTGGTCGCTCCCTGCTGCTGAAGATAAAGACAGAAGCGTGTATGGGAACAGACACGGCCGTGAACTATCTGGAGCACGTGCAGGCTGTGGTGACCGCCAACGCCACTCGGAGGGGGGATCTGGAGCTCTTCCTCACCAGCCCAATGGGCACCAGGTTAGTTGCTAGATCCTGAAGAAAAAGACAGAAAAATCAATATTTTCATTACCCCGAGAGATCGCATTTCAACAGCATTCAGTTTACTTTCATCCTTCTTTTTCAAACACCACGCTTCACTACCATACATAAGGGTTGGTACCAGAACTCCGTTGTGTACTGCCGATTTTGCTTCTTTCGATAAGTTCTTATTTGCCACTATCAATTTCAAGGCACCATTAGCTCTGTTTTCCGGCACTAACCCTTCTCTTAATGTCCTTATTCACATTTCCGTCTCTTGTAAACATACTTCCCAAATATACTAATTCTTCAACCTGCTTCAATCTGTCTCCATTTACTATAATATTACATACGGTCATATTCACATTTCTTTCAAAAACCATCACATTTGACTTTGAGCTGCTTTTAGCTGCTGGTTATTAGAATAATTCAGTTTCGTTTCCTGTTTGTTTATGAATTATTTATTTTTTTCTGTTTAGATCCATGATTCTCAGCAGAAGAGCTAATGATGACGACAGCAGGGATGGATTCACCAAGTGGCCCTTCATGACAACCCACACCTGGGGAGAGTATCCTCAAGGCACTTGGTTACTGGAGGTATGCTCATATTTCCTTCTATGATAATTATTATCATCATAGTTTTGTAACATGTTAAAATCAACAAATCAATCAAATATAGGTAGATAGGTAGGTTCTGCGTCTGACCCAAATGTGATACATATCTTCACCAATGAATCATGGCAGCGTCTATCTCTAGAACTAATGTAGTTGTAATTCTTATCAAAACGTCGGCATAGAGGCAGTGGCGGATTTGCAGTCATGGCCGCCCTAGGCCGTGTAGTACCAGCACCAGCCGGCCCTTTCTCAGATCTCATTATTTAGGTACTAGGTAACTACAACAACTACTAATAGAATATACAGCGCTGCAATTCCAGTCGTAAACCCAAACGTCACTAGACGCCCATTTCTCGCCGAACTGTCAAATCGCTGTCAAATCGTTTATCTCTAACCTTACTTATTCGACGAATTTGCTTCTCCAAAAATGTTGATCTTTTATGTCTTGTGGAATGCATAGACCTTGAGAGATTCTACTCTACTTTGAAGCCAAAATTCCGATTTTTGACAAGTGAGTTGAGGGAATCGGTAAAATGTCTTAAACCTTACTAGGATCGCACCCCGGGTAGGTTTTTAAAATAAGAAAAGGGATGTTTAATTTAATTCAGAATAGGTTTCTTCTTAAACAAGGCATAAAACGTGTTTTGCACCCCCCGCGTACGCCCATATTTTCTTATTATGTATATATTTTTAGCCATGTTTGACCGCTCCTAATATCTGGCCGCCCTAGGCCAAGGCCTAATGGGCCTTAGGGCAAGTCCGCCACTGCACAAACTGCAACCGAACCAAGGAATCCAAGAAAAACCATCATCATTAAAAAGTATTTTACTGTTTATTACTGTTTCTGCAGTACTCAGTTATTGTTTGAAATTATACAGTAAAAAACAGCCGTTGTTAAAAGTATAAAGAAAAAAACCTCTGCATTACATTAAAAAATCGAGAGCGAAACCAAAATCTGTGGGAAATGGAGTGTGATCTTAGACAGAACACTAAATGATGTATACTAGAATAAAATTAAATTGTAATTTAAAGTACTTACATGTTTGATGAAGTGTTGTTTGTTTCTGATTCCAGGCTAGTTTCAACTCCAAGACCCCCCAGCGCGGCTGGCTGCGCGAGTGGGTCGCTGGTGCTCCACGGGACACGAGAGCCCCCGTACGCGGGGCTGCGCGCCCTGGACCCGCACTCCAAGCTGGCCATCGTCAAGAAGGCGCACGAGGAGCGCGCGGCCGTCTAGGGGTCTCCCGCCTCCCTGCGCGAGTCTCCGAGACTGACATCGAACTAACCGACCTGACTTAACCTGACCTAACATGACTTTACCCAACCTATCTTATCTAATCAGTCTAGTCTCCCATCCTGACTAGCATCGACTAAACCGACCTGACTTAACCTGACCCAACAAACTTTACACACCGAGACTGCCTAACCTAACTTTGTATTACCCACCTCGCCTAACCTAACCTGACCTAAGTCGGGTAGATCCGACCTATCTTACCTAACAAGACGATTTCTCGACCAGAGTAACATGTAACTTGACGATCCCTTTACAAATGTTACCTAACATGACGTTCCTTTGCAACAGTATCAAAACATGAAGATCCTCTACGAAAATTTAACCAAACCCAACCTAAATTATTCTAGAAAACAAACCTAAAAACCATGAAAGTAATACGAATACCGAAGTATCCTAACATGATTCCATCGCTAAAGTAACCGTAAGGGTTGGTTGGAAGCCCGCCCTTGTACACCAGCTATTAATTCGAAATGAAGTTTTAAATAATTATGACAAAACATAACCAAATATAATATTGACAGGAGCTGTTTATGACATGAAAAAACCCTCTTTCGAAGTAACCCAGGCAAAATGAAATTAATGTTTAAGTCACCTAAGATCTATGAACGCACTAAATACTTAAATAGGTACTTAATTCAAAGTACCTACCTGGTAAAAATTGACAATTTCACTTAAATGAGAATTTAAAGAACTCCGTTAAAAGTTTAAAACTCGACACCAAGACATGTTTACATTGAGACATTGTTAAATTTTCGTTGATAAACATTGACTGAACTTAGGTTCACTTATTTTAACCTAACCTTACTATACGGACAAAGCTTTGATGCTTATACTGATCCTAAAAAGACATTGATCCACACTTGCATAATTCCTATATTAACAATGATCATTAATACTTTTCTGTAATTTTTCAAAATAATTTTTTCTTTTTATTTACATAAAAATTTTCTATGTAACTAAAATTGTATCAATGTTTATCCGTATATTTCTTCCAGGAAAAATTCCTACTGAATTAAATAATTATGAACGGCTTTTCTTAGCTCACATGAACAGTATTTATGCCGGAATATTGGCAAAAGAGCAAATAAAAGTAATCAGTTTACATGTAGATTAATATTAATAAGTACCAGATACATAATTTTGATGTTTGTACAACAGAATAAATACTGACCAATTTTCGATGATCTTAAAACATATCGTCTATCCATATGTGTTTATGAAAATAATGAAAT
>JAGVSP010003217.1:0-22476 GCA_022494985.1 Micrasema minimum | reverse complement strand
CCGCAAAAGTGTCAAATTTGCTTAAAATAATTTTTTAAAAATAAGAAAAAATGTATAAAATGATTTGATAAAAGTTCCAATTTTAAATGTTTTTTTTTGCCTAGCATTACACCGCTACGTATGGCTGCGGACCTTTAAATTTCCGTTTTATTAAAAATTTACCCTGAAATTTCCCGAAGAAAATGATTTAATATACTCGTGAAAGAGAGTTTATTGAACATCAACTTTAGATATCCATTCTCCTGGAAGCTAAATTGGCTTCATTCCGAACGCTTTTAAGATACGTATATACTTACTTGATTTTTCTTTCATGGAGTGTTAAATAAACTATTATAGAAAAACGTTACCAGATACAAGACCGAAATCGAGAATCAAGGCAACTAGGAACAATTTGTTGCTATAAGTAATTTAAAACGTTCCGTAAGTTGCTGGTAGCGATTAGGGATGCTGAGCTGAGGGATGGTTCGTGGGGTGTAATGGGTTTCATAAAACTTTAGTGGGAGTGTCATCAGAGGAATGTTGCAAGTAATTTTATGAAAATTTCCGGATCAACTGGTCAAAATTATAATTTTATTTTTCTTTATATTAGACACTAGATTTAAGGAGCATTCTCGTATCAACGCGTATTATGTCAATTTCTGAAAATCTGACGTTTTAAGTTTTAATGGATTTTTATCAATTGGGTCGGCATCCTAATCTAACGAGATTCATCAAATCATCATCAACATCATACTATATCCGCTCCTTATGTGGAGCATATGGATTCCACAAACTACCTCCAAGCCAAGCGATCAGCCGCCAGTTTCCGCGCTTCCTCCCATGTCAGGTCCACGTCCCGCAGTTCTAACTACCGACGGATTGTCAACAACGGAGGTCCAAGACGCTGAGAACCTGATGCTTTGTAAAATAGGCAAGCATGGTTTAGGCTCTCGGGAGGCATACGTAGTATAATATAAAATGCCTACGCTGGATGACAGTAGATACCAAGGGTTGCTGCCTTCGTTTCCTCACTTCTGTGTTTCTTACAAATTCAAACCACCGCACACCTAATATTCTTCTAAGACACCTATTCTCAAAACTCAGAAGTCTGTTATTTTTGGCCCCGGTCAGGTGCCATGATTCGCAGCCATAGAGGAGAACAGGTGTGTTGCAGGAGTTATGAAGTTATTATTTATTTACCAAAGGAGGTTAATAAAAAAATATGTAGACAAAATACGACTGTATTAAACTTATTGCTACTGATTTGACGGATTATTTTCACTGGGTTTCAAGTTATTAAACAGTGTTTCCTCTTCTTGAAGAAATGGGTTATTTCCGTTCTGTGGGAAGGATGCAGCGGTTTATCGCTTTTCGTTTTCCTTTTCTACTACGAGTTTAATAACAAAATACCACCCCCTTCCTTCCTTTTTCTCAGTATGTTACCCCTTGCTCCTAAAACCCTCATCCTTCCGTATTTCTAACATCGTAGTTTAAAACCAGAGCAAAACACTATCTTTATTTACTTTCTGGATCCATAATCTATACTCGTATGTACTTCAAACCTTGAAAAGGCTTGCACTCCACACCTCAAGATTTGAAATAAAAAGTTTATTCTTATTTTTACTAAAGAATTATTACGACGGTTCAAAAAAAAAAAGTTACCAAGAGACATAATAATATGTGGAATTATATAATTTTCCTTGCAACCTTTTCCTTTCCACCATCGATATTATTATAACTAATAATATTTTGGTAATATATAAAAATTTGCGTACCTATATTTTTTTTCCCATTTAAATTTTTTCAGAGAACATTCAGCTTACCTATACATGAGAAAAAAGTACATAGTTAGAATTGTCAGCGATTCTGCGATATCTCTTTCTTGCAACTACCTAGAAAAATATGTGATTGCAATGGGATTCCTATTTCTATAGTAAAAGCACAGATCTGAAGTTCTGAAGGACCTACTGTCATTATTTCAAAATGATATTCCGAGTTTGTTGACAACCACAAGGCTTCGAAAAACTTACCACAAATACTTCAAACTATTTTCTCGGGAAAAAAAGGGTTTTCGATTTTCGGAGAAGGTTACGAATTTTATGGAAAAAATAATGCCCTTATATTTTGGCATTTTTTTCAGTTATCTGGATAACTTTAGTTGACAGCAAAATTAAAATTATAATTTATGAAAGAGCACATCAAATTCTAGGAAAGTATAAAAAAATAAAGAATAAGGTCTGTAGACTTGACCCACTAACACCACTCTGTTTCTGGTGGGTTGGAAGATATTGCTTTATAGCAATAATCCCGCCATCGTACAGAGAATTTAAAATAAATTAATAAAAACAAGCATCTATTATTTTTAAATAGTGTAATGTAATTACCTAAAACATTTTAAGTGTGTTCCAAATTTATCACTGGATTTTACCCATTACCGGTATAAAGTTCACTACGTCACTTTTGAAAATAAAAATGTTTCTAAACATTTTAAGTGTGTTCAAATACTATCACTGGATTTTACCCATTACAGGCTAATATTGAACTGCAATACATCAAGCGGTCACTTAACCCAGCCAATGACAGGTCATAAGCCATGTTTACTTAAACCTATATTACTTATAAGAGTATCACGTATTTCATAAAAATACACTTAAATAGCCACATTGCCTGAAAATTTTAAATTAAATGCCTCATACTTTATTTCGCCCAGTACTCTTTCTTTAAAAGCCCTATAAAGCCTTTGGGCAATATTATTTTCCTACATATACTTATTCTTAAAACATTTTTAACGTTACGAAGTTTCCTTATAAATTTTAACATGATTCTAACATCTGTAAAATTCCAAAGATAAATTTACGTTTGAACTATTCAAAAGAGGAAATATTTTTATTTGAAAATTGACAAGTGACTGAAACACTATATTTATGATTGGAGTCTATAAGTTAAATCGCAAAAGCTGAGAAACAGTTAACGTAGGACAGACGACCAGAAACATAATGACATTTCATTTGAGCCAACTGTCCTTGGAAAGCCTAAAAATTATGAGGCCCGATTAATAAAGGAAGCCGAAATATACAAGCATCCAAATGTATGGAAGCGAAGTATGGAGTTTGAAAAATAAGGATGAAAGTAGATTGAAAGCAGTTGAAATGCGATCTCTCAGGCGAATGTGTGGTAAAACTATGTATGATAGATGCACTAATATTGAAATTAGAGCAGAATGCAAGGCTAAGATAAGCATTATCGACAAAATTAAGAAAGGTCTTTTTTTCGTTGGTTCGGTCAAGTAGCGACTGGGTGATGAAATAACGGCTAAAAAAATATATGATTCGACTGCACCTGGATGTAGAAGTCGAAGAAGGCTGAGAAAGACATGGCATGATCAAGTAAAATAAGTACTCGAAAGTGGGCATGTAAGAAGTCAGAATAATCGACGTGCGTGCATGAGAAGATGTATAAATGTGGAGGAAGCAAGAGAAGTATGTCAGGACAGAGTGGTGTGGCGTTCTATCCTCTCTCCCTACCCCTTCAGGTAAATGGCGTGATGGTTAGTTAGTTAGTTAGTTAGACTATGAACCTCATGGTACCCACTGATTCCAAAGCCCGACTGCGACACGGTACAAACTCCTCACACTTAAATACACATAAGACTATATTCATACCTACATTAGCCCTGGATGGTCGGCAACACAAAGCCTACAAACACGGCATAGTAACTCAAAAAAACATATTCCACCTTTGAAATCAGCCATTTATTTGTAAAGTTATTCATGTTTTCAAAGGAACTAATAAAATAAATGAAATCGAACGGAAAGTCAAAGATTCACTTACTTATTTTCGATTAACATTTTTAAAGAAAACTTCAAGGAAACGGCCCTTGGAACAGGATATAAGAAAAATATGATTTAATTTGTATTTTACCGATCACCGAACTGTTATCAAAGGACGAAACAAATTGAAAAGGAATAGCCAGAGTTATCTTATTTTCTTATGATTCACAAAAATATATCAAATTCAATTCGTATTACTTGAATTTGGGAATTTTAAAATAAAACATGGAAATATTGATAAAGCGTAGACACAAACGTCGTAATTTGGTAACTGGTGGTCGTCGTAACTGGTGGTGTCCCAGTGGGTAGCATCGCGGTCTCTGAGTCCAGACATCGTCGGTTCGAATCCCCACTTCGACACGACTCGATTCCTATTTTCAAGCACAAGCCGCTTAGGCTTTATTGAAAACAGTATTTACAAATTGAAATATCATAAGATTGCATAGATTTTTTTTTTAATTAAAAAAAAAATCATTTATTATAGGTAGGTACCATAAAAAAATATTCAGGTAAAAAAAAATTGGTGAAAAATAGCTGACAGTGTACCGAGTACATTGAGAAAAATTATAAATACACACTACAATAAATAAAAAAATATTGCAGAAATTACGAATGAAAAACGAAAAAAAAACTAATTTCTTTTGTGATCGATGTGTCAACAATTTTATATAGGTAGGGATAATAATACGTGGGATTAAATTGGTCATTATTCTCTGAAATCTGCCTTTGAAGTTTAATAATTCCTAAAGATTTTTACGGCAGAAAATGTTGCCGGTTAACCTTTTTTCCACCTATAGTGTTCTGCATTAGTGCGCCAAGTAAGTGCAGTGAATCTTGATCGGTAGTAATAATAATCAGCCCTACGCTTGAGTGCCAGTCCAAGGTATCACATATTATGAAATAATATATGTGAAATTGAAGCAAAATTGGCAGTACACAATGGAGTTCTGGTACCAACCCTTATGTATGGTAGTAAAGCGTGGTGTTGGAAAAAAAAGGATGAAAGTAGACCGATTTCTGTTGAAATGCGATCTCTCAGGTGAATGTGTGGTAAGACTATGTATGATAGGTGTACAAATGTCCAAATTAGAGCAGAGTGCAATGCTGAGATAAGCATTATCGACAAAATTAAGAAAGGGCTTTTACGATGGTTTGGTCATGTGGAGCGAATGAGTGATGAAAGAACGGCTAAAAGAAGTTTAAATGCAAGTGTGCCTGGATGTAGAAGCCGCGGAAGGCCGAGAAAGACATGGCATGACCAAGTACGTCAAGTATTTGAAAGTGGACATGTGAAAAGTCGGAATAACCGGCATATGTGCGTGCATGAGAAGATTTATGAATGTAGAGGAAGCAAAAGAAGTCTGTCAGGACAGAGTGGTATGGCGTTCTATCCTCTCTGCCTACCCCTACGGGGAAATGGCGTGATGGTTAGTTAGTTAGTTAGTTATATATGTGAAAAACCACAAAACGTCGGGAATCGAACTCGCGATCTCTTGCGTTGTACCACGCCACGAGGCGGACAAATGATTACAATTAATATCCTTACATCTTATGTATTAATTCCGAATAGACAGTATCTCAGTTAATTAATCTCGACTGTAATGGATCATCTATGTTGTCATCTTACAAGTATATTATGCAATTTTAAATGAAAGATTAGTAATTAACTTAATCAAGCATGCCTTATTGGAATCATTGCACACCAATTTGCTTGATATAATCTGTAATCAACTAAAACGTTACAGGATGATTTTATTTAGGCGAAAAAAATATTCAGGTAAAAAAAATTGGTAAAAAATAGCTGACAGTGTACCGAGTGCATTGAGAAAAGTTATAAATATAAATACTACACAATAAATAAAAAAAAAATATTGCAGAAATAACGAATGAAAAACGAAAAAAAAAACAATTTCTTTTGTGATCGATGTGTCAACAATTTTTCAAATTTCAACTCGAGCGATGTGACTTTACGAATATTATGATGTTACCAGAAATATGCAGTATTTTTTCTTTATACACCGTGTCCCAAACCGCGAAACTCGAGCGATTTATGACATTACGAAAAAAAATAGAAAGTGTCTTCAAAAAACTCAATTCTAATTTCTTAAAAAAATATTAAATATGAAACGTGTAATACCGTCGTATTATTTGAACTGGATATATATCACATTTTTTTAAACAGAGATTAAAATTCAGAAAAATATTGTATCTGTACAAGGCGTAAAGCCCTCACTCCTCCCCGCCCACCGCCACCCCGCCGCCGCTGCAAAACCTATTACACTCGTCGCTTTTAACTTTTTTTTAATTGGGAAATGATCAAAAACTTTATTTTTTTTCTCAGAAAAAAAAACCCTCCGAGTTTCGCAAACTTAAGGAGATTAAAACTGAAAAATATTATCTTATTCTTAAAGCCGTGAAAACCTATGGTCAGAATGAAAAAAAAAAAATTACCCGATCAAATCCGGGGGTGCAAAATCCGGGGAATTATTATGTAGAGAAAATTTTGCAGCCATTCTACCAACTACGTTCGTTCACAAAAAGCCTAATTTTCAGTTTATTTTTGCGTGATCACCCTGTTTCTTTTATGAAATGAATACATTTAAGCGGCAATTTCGTAACATCGTGTGTGGTCAGATGATCTTGCTGACTACCCTATTTAGATCAAATCACTCGGATACATCCTGTTCCTACCTTAGGTTATTAAATCTGAGGACCCATGACGTGGAAGAAATTATAAAATAAACCTTTACGGAAGGCTTCACTGATATTTGAAAACGATTTGGTGTCTTAATAAAATCATTAGAACCTCTTATTTGGCCGTTCATATTAAAGTATTTAAATATTTTTTTCGTATTAAACGTGTTAATTCGCCGCGTGGTTTACTGGTTAGCGCGTTGGGCATGAGGTCACGGGTTCGATTCCCAACGAAATCATTATTTCAAATGTGGATTTTCACACAAAAAGATTTTCGTCCCTTGGACTGGCGATGAAGCGTATGACTGATCATTTTTCATAAAACAAATAGTGTATGTACCAATGTAGTACCCTATGCACCATTGGGTGCTGAAATGGAAAATGATAAGTAGTATATCTATGAGGCATTATGTATATTATAAATTTGACATTCGTTTTCTTTTATTTTACATATTTTTCAAGTACATTTATAACATTATAACGCATGTAAGCACAAAATGTTTTGAGGTTTGAGTGGTTATAATCAGTGACAATTTGGATCCAACTCTCAGATTCAACTTAATACATAAAGTACTTAAGACATGACAGTTCATTTTAGCATTGTATTAACATTTTGTAAGTGCATTCACAGTTGTTGAACGAAGTAATTATTACTTAAGCTCTCGTATGTTTTTACGAGTGCATGCTTTGACAGGATTGGTAAAACAATCAACATAAGAATATTGTGTTTACTCTCTGGTGGTATGACACATGTTTCAAATGCACTTCTTCTAACTAAACTTACTTTTTTGGATAAGAAAATCAGTTTTATTCACTTGTCTCAAATACGGTTAAGCGATTTTTTTCAGAATTTATTAAATACCTACGTATAATATACACAATCAAAACACTTAAAAAATTTATTAGTTAGTAAACTTTGATAGCTAATTAAAGTAGGTACTTGAAAACATTACGAAATAATATGAGTATCACACTAAAAAAAAGGCAAGCGTTATAATCAAACTAATAATGATTATATTTTTTGTAAAAAATGTATGACAACCACTTATTTTTTTAATTTTTAATTTTTTTTTATTTTTTAATATTTATTTCATATTTTTACAAATAAAATAATACAATACTTAGGTGGTACATAGGTACAATATTGGAACTTAACGCTATACCTCACCAATAAAAAAGACAGGCTCTTGTGCTTGGTGAGGAATATAAATAGTAATTATAGTAGGTAAATTAAAAATAAATCTAGGTAGTGCAAAATAAACAATTAAGTAAACAAGTTAAGTAGTAATCATAGTGGGTAAATTAAAAAATAAATCTATGTAGTGTATTATGCATTACAACAATTTTTTTTTTTTTTTCACAGTTGCAAGAAGAATGTTTACTAACGATATCTTTACCAGGCGTTGAAGCTTAACAATGATTACCTTATATTTATGTAACAAGGGTACCAAGCAACACTGCATCAATGTTCTTATACACTGTTAGGTGCGGATAAGGCAAAAAAAGGATTCTCTTGTTATTCTCTAAGGTAATTTTGCAATATACCACACAGCCTAAAAACCTAGTATATATTTTCTGCGTATATTATTTATGTAAAAGGATAATCCAATTTATTTCCCGGTTAAGAAGATGGTACGTTCAGACGAGGATTGCTCTTTTTTCATTATTATTTTACATTTTGTCGCATGAAGCAATTGCACGTAGGCAATGCCCCAAATCAAATGGATATCGCGTTCTGAATCGGAATTTTGCCGCAAGCTGAGGAGAATATAAATATGCGGGGGATGCTGTTCCATCTATGGCGAGTGGTGATCTCTAGGGTAAACAACCCGTGGAGACGTCATTAGTAGCCCCCCGGCGACCACCTGCAGTATATTATTACTAGGTACATGGCCTTGCTGTAATAAGAAGGGTCATTTTGTAAATTTAGACGAATCGCAGTATGAACAAAATTTGCTTAGGAAAATGTATGTAATGTGTCTGTTAATAGTTTAAAAGAAATAATTGTACTCCCTCTCTATACACTAATGTGCAGTTATACGGGACCGACAACTGTACAGTTTCTTGTTTAGAAAACTGCACAGTCTGTCAAAAGACACGCTAATATATGTATATTTTTTAAGCTCGATTGTAAGTTATTATCGTATGTTTGCATACAGGATATTGTAAATATGTTGTTTGTTTTTTGCGTTCTCTTTATCACGCAACATTTAAGGCAGTCCAACTGTGTATTCTAAGGTCCGACGTCGCGTTTTGCGCATGCCTACAGACAGTAAATTGTGCCGTGTAAAGGTAAAATTCACACCGCGCAGTTTTTATTGGTCAGAAAAACGGTACAAGAAACTGTGTTGTTTTTCTGAACAAGAAACTGCACAATTAACTGTCCCATATAAAGTGGGCTTAAGTCTGGACCACGTCCCGTGATTGTAGATGTGTAAATAAAATACGGTAGAAATTACACAACGCTCATAATTTTAGTGTGTTTAATCCAATGTAGGTACCTAATTCAAATAAAAATAAAGATCATACATAGGCTTTTAAAAATCAATAATTGAACACGGCTCTTTTATCCTATGTTATAAAAACTTGTCGAATGTATTAAAATTCTCAAAAATGATCTTATTTGAATGATTATTAGAATCCGCGCGGCCATTCAACATTCCACGTCCACCCTATAATGTAAATTGCAAAGGTAGCGGAAACAGATGTGTCGTATGGTGAAGGGTGAGGGATGTTCGCTTTTCCCGCAGCAAGAAAATTCGATATTTAACGATATTTCAACCCCTCGCATAATGTAATATGACCACCGAAAACTTTTTTTTGCCTGAAAGTTTTGGCGTCATTAATTTTAAATTTACGCCATAAGAAATTTTAAAAATGAAATGATTTTACATGATTTTATATAAATAACCTAATAATTTAAGAGCTGGTTTGTTTCTGGTACAAAATGACGATCGAAGAGATTCCCGGGTTAAGTCAGAGCTTTTATTAATACAGACCTTAAAATAGATAAAATAATAAATTTTGTAACCTTGTTTCTTTTTTATTTGGGTTACATAATTTGTTTTACATAAAATGTATTGCTTTACGAAATTAGCGGAGATATTTAAGATTAAATCATAATCAAACAAACTTTTTTTCGCATAATATTTTCGTCCGCTTCGTAGCATAGTGGTAGAGGTCGCGGGTTCGATTCCCGTAGGGGGTCAACATGAAATATTTATTTACGTGTGATTTTCATATTAATATTTCATGTGTGATATCTTGGACTGGTTCTGAAGAGTAATACTGATCATCTTACCTTTATGTATAAAAAAGATCCACTGAACTTGTTGTTCCGATGCAGTGCCCTATACACCATTGGGTGCGGATAAGGGAAAGTATTAGTAGTATAATACAAAATGTATCATTAATATACTTAGTTTAATGTGTTTAATTTTGGACGTTTGTGAATTACGATTTCCATATCCTTAAATATCTATAAAATACGTTAGGTTTATAGTCCATTTGCTTGATTCAGAAATACCTGATGTAAAGAAAAATCTCAAATGCAATTTGTGCATTGACTACGATATAGAATCCCATGTAAGGAGTATTCTATACAAACGTTCAATAAGACGCAGACGTGAAAAATGCTATGGAAACAAGTCAGCATTCAAACCATGACCCTTCCAATAAATTTTCCCCACTTTATATCAAAGATGAAAAACCCAATATCAAAAGCCATAAAATTTATCCCAAAGATTGTTAAATTTATTTCTTGGATAAGATCATCTCGTCCGCAAAAAGGAGGATATCTGTTATACGAGCCAATATCCAAAAACCCTTCAATGTTTTATGTGACCTACTCGTGTTCAACATTTGATTGCCAGCTCGTAAAATCTGGAGATTGAGACTTTGTGCTTAGTATTCTTAGACATATTTTGAAGCATCTATTGGCAAAGAATTTGGAGGGAACTTTGAAGGTTTTTTGATGATACGTGATGAGCTGAAGACAAACAGGCCCCGAAAAATACCCTCCCACGATGTTCGGTCAACAAAAATAAATCTATTTTGTTTACGCAAGGAAATCTTCAAAATTCGTAAAACGTAAAAGGTAAATAGGTAAACAAAAATATCGTAAAATAGATTCATCGCAGAAAAATTTTGTCTTAAAAAAATATTGCGTATATGAAATCAAGTTTGTATAACGATTTTTTATTTTCATATTTAGATAATATATCTTCTCTTATATCTAAAATATCTAAAATATCTCTTACGAAAAATTATTCAGCGTAAACAATATTTTTGAATATATCATAAATATATAAAAAAATGATATAAATACGCATACGTCCCTTCAATTATCTATAGCATTCTTTGTACCAAATAATATTATTTAAATAAATCTGTTTAAAAAAAGGTATCACATATAAAATATTACTAAAATCCTCAAGCTACAGGTAGATACTATGTTTTCCAGCACTACACTCCTAAAGAATTTTTGCACATAAATTAATTAATTTTTGGGGTGAAAAATCTACCTTCAATTGTTCTAATGCATCTGGTTATATTCAACCACACTGTCTACAATAATCGTTCTCTAGAGTTAAATGCCAGATGTTCTAATTCACCGGGGGGTTATCATCCCACCCCACTCAACCCTGGCTTCAGCTTTACCACCCTCAATTCCAATTCAAAACCTTAAAAAATTTTGAAATCAAACCTTACTGCGTCATTTTATTTAAACTCCACTTTGTAATGAAGCCATAAAAAATGCGATCGTTATTCTTAAATTCTAAAAATTTTATTGGAAGTAATGAAATTCGGAATTCATAATATCTTGTAAAAAGCTTTTAAAATGAGGTTTTCTTACGATTAAAAATAGCTTGTAATATTTTTAACATTTTACAATAAAGCCGAGAAAAAAACAAAAAAGGGTTCCTCGTTTTACACGATCGAAACCAAATGTTCCTCTATTCCAAACATTATTACCAAGTCGTTATTGCTAAGTCAACAATTCTCTCACATTGGGGAATGGATAACAGATACCCGACGTTTAACGTACGTATGTAGGGTTAAAGGGTTAAATTTCCCCGCATTTATACCGACAGATCGTTTGATCATCAATTCCAAATATTCGGATAGACATAAATCAATAATCGCCTTAATCAACGATTCATTAATTAATTAATTTAGTTTTATTAACGCATTTAACTTTATTTTAAGAAGGAATACAACTTTCCTTTTTTAATAACATAGGATGTTTTTATTTAAGGGCTACTTTATCGTAGGAAATAACTGTGACAGAAAGTATGAAACTGGTAGAAAGTATGAACAGAAAATAGGTTTGTCGCATTGTTTAATCATCATCATCATCATACCATATCCGCTCCCTCTGTGGAGCATAACCGCCTTTACAACTCCTGCATCACACCTGTTCTCCTCTATGGCTGCGAATCGTGGCACCTAACCAGGGTCCAAGACAGCAGACTTCTGAGTTTTGAAAATAGGTGTCTTAGAAGAATTTTAGGTGTGCGGTGGTTTGACTTTGTAAGGAACACAGAGGTGAGGCAACGGACACTGCAACCCTTGGTATCTACTGTCATCCGGCGAAGGCGTTTTGGCTGGCTTATACTACGTATGCCTCCCAAGAGCTTTAACCATGCTTGCCTATTTTACAAGGCATCAGCTTCTCGGCGTCCTGGTCGTCCACTGTTGACAATTCGTCGGCAGTTTGCGTCAGAGCTGCGGGACGTGGACTTGACTTGGGAGGTTGCACGAGAGCTAGAGGCCGGTCGCTTGGCCTGGAGGCAGTTTGTGGATTCCATATGCTCCTGCAATGTTTCACGCACATTAATTATTATTTATCTATAATTATTACTTACATATTTTTAGTTTCAAAATCGTTTAGAATTGGAGATTATTTTAATTCAATTGGCTATGATGTAAAATTATAACTAACTTACTAACTAAAACTAACCATCAGGTTAGAGTAGACAGAGAAGATAGAATGCCATACCACTCTGTCCTGACACAATTCCTTCGTTTCCTCTACATTCATACATCTTCTCATGCACACACGCCGATTATTCCGACCTTTCCATGCCTACTTTCAAGTACTTGTCTTACTTGTTCATGTCATGTCTTTCTCCCTCTTCCCCGGCTTCTACATCCAGGCATACTTGCATTATAACTTTTAAAATTATAAGATTTTTAGAAATGTTTGACAAAACAGTATTTCTATACCATGTTACGACTTATTTTAATTTAAAATGAAAATGACTAGAAATTATCCCTATGAAGCTATTGAAAAAATGATTTAATACGATTTCTAGAGCGAAAAATATTCTTTAAATCGAACTAAAAATGGTTAAAACTCGTATTGTAGAAGCTCAAACTACATTGTTGTAATGCGTGTTTATTCTTAAGATGTTTTTATATTTTAATGTAGAACTTATTTGATTTTCTCATAAAAGTCCACGTTACCGCATGTGTCCAGATGTCCAGTGAGTAAACATTTAACAAGCAAGAAGAAGTGCACTTATCGTAGTTTTGAAAGTATTTTCGGGATTCCGTACTCACTGAGTAGTATATAAATGTGAGGTGTAGGTATCGTGTGTTTGTGTGTTCCCTTCACTGCACACCTGTTTCCTCGACTAAGTGTCTGACCCTTGTGGCTTGTTCCATTTCAAATATATTACTTCTGGGTAACAAATCTTGCCACAGAGAGCATCACATGGAAATGAAGAATTGTATTTCAGAAGTCATCAACTGTCTAGTAAATTTAACTAAATTAGCTAGGAAATTTATTATTTATATTTTTATGTTATGCACACATGCAGCTATGTATTATAAACAGTAATATTTGAAGACAATATACATAACAAAGCACGAATTAACTACACAAATCAATGTTTAAAATACATTTCTGAGGATATCCAGAGTGAGAAAATAAGTATTTGAAATGATTATGTTGTGTATATGCTGTATTGTGATACGTGTGTGGTGTGTGGTGGAAGTGTTAGAAAATAGGTTAAGTTAAATTAAAAGTATTTTTTTAAATCTGTATTTTTCTTTGTATAAAAGATACATCTATTCATGTTAAAGAGAAAAAGAAGACATGGGTATTTTTTTTATTTTTTTAAAATTTTTTATTATTTTTTACCTACCTCAACCGCCTGAGGCCCAATAACAGATGAAAATATCATCACTTACACTTAGGCTTGAGAAAAATCACCTTTGATTTTTGCGTGTAACCATTAATCGAACACGAAACCTCCGAATCGTGAGTCCAACATCTTTTACGCTACGGTTGCTAAAAATACAATCTTAATTATATTAACGAACATCAATGAATGAAGATTTTTTTTGCAAATCAACGTTTTGCTGACATTTGAACTATTACAAGGTACTTGTTTTTTTCCACCAATGGTTGAGTACCCCTTAGTTCAGACACCAAAATCGTAAGTACTCGAGAGGCTTCACGGCTTGTTTGTCGATGTGAGACCAGTAGCAAGAGTAAGGCATATAGCCTCCTCTCCTCAAAAGCCTCTCCTGTTAAATTATGCAGACCCACCACGCTACTGCAGGGGTACACAACATTCTACCCGGGTCTGGGGATAAGGAACATCATACAAACGTAGTACGTCTACTGTGTTATGGAAGGAAGACGTAACCGGGAGTAAGTTTTTTTTGCATAAACTCTTGCACTCCTGGGGCCAGACTACCAACGTATTTACATCACTATATGTATCGCCGTTGTGTCGCGTACATGAATTTTGGTGAAATATCTTTGATAATATACCTATACGTCAAAAAAATTCTAAACTTTACATACACTTGTGGCGGAAGAAATACGTCACGCGTGCGACGCGGGACGAATAGCAAAGATCTGAACTCTGCCGAACGCTATCGAACAACGACGAGAACCATTTTGACCTTCATTGTGACTCAACGTCACTTTTGTACAAATTTCTTGCCGCCAAATGGCGTGCCAATATAAATTCATTCCGTACATTCCTATTTGATTAGTTAAGTTTAGTTAAGTTATCTTTGTATTTCATTTCATGTAACTTCTGTGTAATAAATGTGCACTTGAAACTGTAAGTACCCTTTCATTTCTCTCTGTGCACCCACATAAAGCAATCACCACAATAGGTACCCCTAAAGTGGTGGCTAAACACTAAAACAATTATTCACTTTCAACCGTGCACCATCCCTACTCTGAAATTAATCCTGTAAATTTCTCTCCCAGATCCAAAACGCAGAGATACCAAGAAAATAAAGACACTCACTACTTTTGGACTGAGGGAACTATTAGTATTATGCTGTCAAGCTCTACAACATGCTCTCTTTGTCCATCAGAACATAAAACAAAAACTTATTTTAAAAAAAACTGTGTCAAATTAGATAATGAAGGTGGGTAGAGAAGAGATAAACAAAATTACAGGATCTATATACAACAGTTAATAATCCTTTTAACATTTCATCTCATTATTTTCAATTTTAAACATCAAAATGCATCTGATCCAATTTATCCTGGCACGAATAAAACTTAGCGTGTAGCGTATGTAATTTGAGAACTTCAAATACGCAAAAATAACATTTAGAAAAAACCATGAGCCTTAAACCAAATTGACTGGAAATTCTGGAGGCAAACCTTTTTTAATAATTCTGTTTTTTTCGGGTTATTACTTTTTTCCTGAACACTCAATATATCAGAATGCGGTAGCGAACGGTTTCAAACTACTCGTGTTTTGGTTGAAACATTATACGATTATCCTTCCCCGATTATAAAATCATGGTCGGTAATTTCTTAATCATTTTCCTAAGCATAAGCGGTTATCATTAGCTTTTTTTTTTTTTGGAAGTGTTCTTTATTAAGAAAATAAACATAACATTAGAAAAACAAAAAAATAATGCCGTCTCGATAAACCGCAATTTTGCCATTTGATCACGAAAAAAAAAATATTTTGCCGTTTGTCATATAGGAAAATATTAGCAAAAAAAGAGAAAATGCATATGGAATGAAATCAATATATAATATAATAATTATGGTGCATCAATATAAAGAAGTTCTATCTTCCAACCAAACCCTTAGAATAGAAATAATTTTATTAACATTATTACACGATTTAAATTCATAGGGCAACATATTAAATATTTTTGGAATTAAATATTTCTAAAGTTCTCTGCCCGTACTTATTTTTAGTTTTGGGCACATTTAATCCCTCCATGGATGTGAATCTAGTTGTATAAGTGTGATCTAATTTATTTTTATATGTGTTATCAAACATATTTTGACAAATGATTATATTCCACAGTAATCCCTTCACAGGTAATACTTTTAAATATTTAAACATTGTTGGAACATTATGTCTTTGACTAAATATATTTGGTGGTACAATTAATTTGGCAAGGGCATTTTGAACGTTTCGAATATGTTTGATGTTAGTTGCACATGTGTGCCCCCAAGCAGTGATGCCATATCTTATAGCTGAAAGTGCAGTGAATTTTGATCATTTTTTACATGATCATTATGCTTTATCGGCAGTTCAAGTTATCTCGAATCACAGTATAAATAATATAGAAGAGTGCTATACCACACAATTTTACGAGGGGAAGTATCAAACTTTATTAGTTTGCTATTATTTTTAATTATTATTTTTATTTCTTATGGATAATAAAATGGAATACGACGGATTTGAAGAGTAATCCTGCAAACATCGGGTTTGTTAAAGCAAATAACATTTATAATTATAATAACAATTTTTTTTTTATTGAAACGGATGTCAGCGGGTCCTGACTATTACTACTACTACTTTCCCTTCTCCGCACCTATTGGTGCATAGGGCACTGCATTGGTACACCAAGTGCAGTGTATCTTGATCAGTTTTATTACACGAAGGCAAGATGATCAGTCTTACGCTTCAGTACCAGTCCAAGGTATCACACTTGAAATATTCACATGAAAATCTCATTTAAATAAATATTTCATGTTGACCCCCTACGGGAATCGAACCCGTGACCTCAGGCACGGTAGCCAAATGCGCTAACACTATGCTTCGAGGCGGACGTATAAAAACGGTAAAATATATTTATTTTTTTTCGGTGCTATAAATTACAAGCAAGCACTTAAAATTTGCGATTCAAATCATCCTACCACTTCGCTGGTCCCTTGATTTCTCTTATTTAAATTTACGTGTTACAAATATTGTAAAAATTACAATAGCATTGCCAAGTTTAAACATCGTCTAGGAATATAATATACCTACATAGGTGTGAGATTTCGGATATGGATGTTTTGAAAATATTAATTTTGTTTCAATTACAGATACACACTATTTGCAAACACTTCCACCACACTCCACACACGTTCAATACAATATATACACATCATAAACATTTCAAATACTCGTTTCCTCACTCTTAATGTCCTCAGAAATTTACTTTGTACATTGTGTTGTGCATTTAATTGGTGCTATGTTACATGTATATTTACATTGCCTTGAAAGATTACTGTTAATTTATTATAAATACATAGCTCACTGTGCATAACATTAAAACAAACTTCGTATAAGATTAAAATATAAATAAATTAATGAATAAAAGAATAATTTCGGATATCCTGATTAGTTTAAGTAATGAGTATTTTCTTATGCGCACTTTAAACGGGACCAAAAAATTGTGCAGTTTAAATTCAAATAAATTAGAAAAATAGAGCACCTAAACTGCTGCTATAATGACTAAAATACTTATCCTGGAAAACGATGTTTTTATTTAATGATGGGGCTCTATCTGCCAGGTTCTCTAGTGCAAATTTGTATAATATATGCCATGTATAATATGCCATTTGAAAGAATATCCTATACGAATATCCTTTGGGTTGAATTCGGATATGAATATTTTTATTTCGAATACACGATAGTACGATTACGAATCTCTATAACATCCCTAATCTGTGTATATTGTCAGTTTCGTTAGTATATCAAAAGTTCGGCTCCATCGCGTGACGTCTTCCGTGAATCCCATAAACTACAAACAATAAATTAGAATCCTTAATTCTGTAAATTGTAATTGCGGCGGCGAACTTGAATTGGACAATAATACGCACTGAGCAGTGACTGTAATAAATGTAATTGGGGAGAAGGGTATTGTAACATGAAATACTTACGAAGTAGAATGTTATAGGGACAAGTCTACCGCAAATGTATCCTGAATTGTCACTTGTAAATTGTTCCTTCTTAGTGGTCGCTGTATTACTGGATTAGATCTAAGTATTATAGCTAACACGTTGTTTTCTGAAATTCAGAATAGGGTTCTTTCCGATAACATGAATATCCTTGAAAACGTTATTAATATTTAAAGTATATTTTTACAATTCCAACGATATAAAACACAATGATCAAAAATGTTGTTTTCATTTATAAAATTTATGTTTTAAAAACACGAAAATACGAATGATTTTTAACGCCCGTTATTGGCTAATGACGTCATACCCCGTCTACCGTGAAAGGAGTGAAATTCATTCCGTAGTGAGCGCCTATATTGCTGTGACGTCACACCGCATGCGCGCCAAATAGAGGATTTTGCGAGCGATTTGAAAAAGTGTTATTTTAAACCGCGCTAGAAAATTCATATGACATCGTAATTTTTTTTTTAAAAATCCCTTGATATTGTAATTTTTCAATCATTTTTTTAAAATAAAAAATAAAAAATCTGGAAGAACCCAACTGTTTGATGGCAGGACTTATTTTGATGCGTAATTTCTTTGTATCTTTGGGTGTTTTAAACATATGTAAAACCCTAACTCAACAAGGAATCTTTGACAAAATATATTAAATTATCAAGAATATACACTACGCCTCCTCTAAAAAAGATGACTGCGCTTGCGGTTAAAACGAATAGAGCATTACACATTTTAGACATTATTATTTGTCACCTGTGAAAAATTATTTGACATCCTGGGACCCTATGCTGGACTAAAGTCGTAAGCGAGACTTCACTCGCCATTCCGAAGTGTCGCATGCGACTTTCAGTCCAGCATAGGGCCCCTGGGCGTCCAAATAACATATTTTAAAAAAATAAATAGATGCATTGAAAAGTGATTAAACATTATAAATATTTGTATTGGAAAACACCGATTAAATAAAAGCTAGTTCCAAATCGTTGGCACACGGAAATATTAAATTTTTTAGTTCAGAGGAAAAAATCATTTCTGGGAACAGTTTTATAGATCAGTTTGGTACCTTCATCCATAAACGGTAATCCTATTATTAAAGCATTAATCTTTCTATAAAATGTAATAAATTATTATGATTTATAATCGAAGTACCTTATTTATTGTAGTCATAGGTACCTTTATACGGCGCGAGCACCGGGTTTTATAAAAAAATGGGTTGTTTTTTTCGGGTGAAATACCTGAATAATCGGCATGCACAGAAAATAATACTATGAAGGATTAACGCAGTGGAAAGAATTTATTTATATTTATTTTTAATTAAACGGTTTATTTTATGCATAAATAATTGACTAATAATATAATTTAATATTAAACAATATTAAATAAAGAATGCTGTGATTATATTGGAATATATAGTGAAATAGCTATATTTATCTACATTCAATACGTAGTATATCACAAAGTATGTTCCGTTTGGTTATATAAAAAAAAGCGTGTACAGAATACAGAAAAAAAATTTATTGTAGGTACAAACATCTACAACTGTTAAACCAATTTTCTACATAGCTTCCGAAATTTTTTAGGCACTTTTCATAGTGTTGCACAAGTTTTTGTATGCCTTCTTCATAGTAGGTTGCCGCCTGTATTTTCAACGATGTGATAACACGTTCTTTCAGCTCAACGTTCAACAATTCAATGTTTAATAAAATATATTTATTTTCAAAACATAATTTCAGATAGCAAATACAGCGGGTCATTTTAATAAAATTATCCATAGTTTTAACATATTAAAATGATTAGAAGATCATCATATTTAATGTATCTAAGAAAGCAAAGCAGACTTGTCATAATGCAGTAATATATTTCTGATATGGCACATTAATGTTTAATTTATTTTACATGCAAAAGACGGTTTGATTCTCTTTTGCAGAATATAACCGAGCTTTATATTATTCACAGCATGAGATCAGGTAAAACGCGAACTTTACGATTCAATTTATGTGAACGATCATAAATTAATTCGTCCCTCTTGAGATGGAAGAGAGAGAAAACGATTTGAGGAAAACTGGTCTGTATAAGGGGAAATAAGAAACGAACGAAGAACGAATAAGAGTCATTAGGAATTGTAAAGGAAAACAACCCTAACACGTTTTAAGGAGAGAGAAAAAAACAAACAAACTGAGTGATTTATGGCGCGATACAATTACTTTACACGATTTTTTTTTACCTCTTACTAATTAGGTACATGATGTTTTACTTTGATTGCATTATAATAGGGTTCTTCCCGATGGCATAAATATCATTGAAAACGTTATAAACATTTAAAGTACATTTTTACAATTCCAACGATATAAAACACAATGATCAAAAATTTAGTTTTCATTTATAAATTTATGTTTTAAAAACACGAAAATACGAATGATTTTTAACGCCCGTTATTGGCTAATGACGTCATACCCGTCTACCGTGAAAGGAGTGAAATTCATTCCGTAGTGAGCGCCTATATTGCTGTGACGTCACACCGCATGCGCGCCAAATGGAGGATTTTGCGAGCGATTTGAAAAAGAGTTTTGTCAAACCGCGCTAAAAAATTCATATGACATCGTAAAAATTTTCGAAAAATTCTTCGACAAAAACGAATTACGAAAAATTTTTCAATAATTTTTTTGAAATAAAAAATAAAAAATCGGGAACCACCCAATTATATCAAGATGACAAATATCCAATTTAACTGTATTACCAAATTTTGAGATGATAACTTTTCTCTGAGCTAGAGGCACCATCATTTAGAATGAGATTTTTCGTCGATGAATATTATGCCGAATTGTATTAATTACACACTCTTATATATTAGCACAAGTTATTTTGATACCATGATTGATGGAGTGACGTATTCCTCTTTAGTGGTATTTGATTATGCCGTTGCCGTTGGTTTATTTTATTTACTATCAAAATAATTCTTGTATTAGAAGAAATATAACAAAATTAGCACCTCATGTTTAAAAGATTCTACAGCGTAAATGTTATATAAAATAACTACTTACACCTTATACGTACTTTATATGCGGGCGAAAACTGTACAGTTTCTTGTTCAGAAAACTGTGCAGTCTGTCAAAAGGCACGCTAAATATGTGTATTTTTTAAGCGCGATTGTAAGTTATTTCGAATGTTTGCTCAAAGAAAATTGTATATCTAGCTAATAATTAAATAGGTTACTTGTTTTTACGTTTTTAAAAGCATACAATATATTAATCAATACACTGTCAATATCATTAGCTGTCACGACTGCCAAATGTCGCGCTGAACATTCAATATTCCTTCGCTTTGTACGGGAAAGTTTGCAAACTACACAAGAAACTGTACAGTTTTCTGTCGCGTATAAAGTGCTCTTTATACATGTTGATTAGTTGAAAGCATAATGTATTTATTTCATTCCTTTAAATGTAGTAAAGCGTTAAAGATTTCCCACCTGAGTTGGATTAACAGGCGTTATTACAGATCATAAATACACTGATTACAATGGTTATAAGTGTCACTGTTTCGAGTGTTTAAGTATCTCGTAAAAAGTCTTCTACATATTAGTGCTGGAGTAAAATTTTCGTTAGAAATAAAAAATGTCTTCACATGTTTTCGGCAGAATATAAAAATGTCGTTTAAACCGTTTTATGGAGGCTGTTGTTCAACAGTACATGTACCAAAATGAATTTAACTTAATTTCAAATGCATTAAATTTAACATCGTAAAATGGATGTCTTCTTAATAAGTAAGCATTCTTCACTGTCAAAGATTACAACCTTTTTTTCACCTATGATGGCTATTACGATAATACTTTAACAGTTGTCTCCGCCTCGCAGTGTAGTGGTGCGTTGGGCTGCCATGGATAAGGTCGCTGGTTCGATTGCCAATGGGGGTCAATGCGAAATATTTATTTGAACTAAAATGTTAGACTGATCATCTTGCATTCGTGTAACAAATGCTCAAGATTCACTGCAATTCTTGTACAATGCCCTATGCACCATTGGGTGCAGATAAGGGAAGGTAGTAGTAAGTAGTAGTTTCTACGAAACGTATTTTGCTAATTTTATCTTCCTTGCATGTATTTTTATTGAATCCGTCCATTTACCTTCATAGAATTATTTTATTTTTTTTTTTGTCTGTTTAGCTTGTTAATGACATTATTAAATAATAACTTGTTACTGGAAATCCGTTGGGCATTTTATTCGACCGCTTAGCGTAGAGGCAAATACCTATGCTAAGATAATTGTAACATTATAATTATTTTATTTATTTAACCACCTCAACATTCAGGCTTGAGAAAATACACTTGTTTTTTGTGTTCTCGCCAGGAACAGAACCCGAAACCTCCGTATCACAAGCAGCGTCTTAGCCATTTAGTACGCATATTTTGAGGCTTAATATAGCGAGCGGTCATAGAATAATAATATGCGTAAGATACCTATTATTTTTTTATATTTTGTATTTACATATTTTTTATTTTGTTTATTGGTGGTCCACATTTTAAGTAATTTTTATTTGTATGTTTTTATGAAAACGGAATTCATCAAACATTGATTTTCCCATCTTAGCAAATACACCAAGCAATTTCCTAAAAACACGTTAAAATATGTACAATAATTCTTATTTGACGGTTCGGGATCAACAGGAAAACTCTAACAACGTTATAACAGGCTTCATTCGCCCTGTGAGGAATATATGTTCATTTTTCACTCACGTAAATTTCCTTTCATATTAACGTAACGTAAAATGTTCAGAAACATATTAACTTGAACATTAACAAAACGTAAAATT
>JAGVSP010003216.1:0-24716 GCA_022494985.1 Micrasema minimum | reverse complement strand
TGATCTCAAATGTAATAACAATTCTATTCGGGAATCTTTTACTAAACAGATCCTGCAACACGTATAATAATACGTTTAATTATATAGACTTAACTTCATATTAAATTGGATAGGTTGAAGAAAGATGCTGCAAGTATTTTGTTTTAAAAATTAAGTATTTTGTTTTAAAAATTATGTTATTTAGTTAATCTAATAAGGTATGTGATGAGTACCTATCCTGTACATACAATTGATTATCTAGGTATTATAGTTTTTATTTTTTTTATTGTTTTCTAATTTTAATTTCTAAAAAATGCCAATTTTATTTTTCAGTTATGTTACTTTTCCTTTTAAAACATTTTAATTTATGCTTAACATATTACAAAATAAGCAACTGTGACAGGATGGGTACTTTGCAACAATAATAAATGTTTCAATATTTTTTAGTACTTAAGTGATGGCCTTTAAGTGGACATTATTGTTAGAAATTATGTTGTATATATTTAAAATAAGTGTAATGTCTGTTGGCTGTCCATAAACAAATAAAAATAAAATAAAAAATAAATGAATATAAATTAATGAAAGAGGTACTTTTTTTCAAGATTTTCCATTTTATTTTTCTTTATTTTTGAAGAGTTTGGCTCCTGTATTCTTCAAACATTGGTAGGACGTTGATGCTGTGAAGATACCAGCTGAGTGTATTTACTTTAAATACTAACGTTAAAATATTTGTCAACGGAAATAAACTAGCAGATATGCTGTGCTAAATTTTAAATGCTTGTATGAGATTTATGCAGATTCTAAAATAATTATGCATAATATATAACTTACTGATAACCTCTGGACTATTATAATCAACACCAAATTTACAATTGGACATCTCAACAGAGACGAGAAGTTTGGAAGGGAATATGGATATCTAGGCGTTCACAAGTATTTGGACACACTCAAAATGTTGTTTGTTTATGAGATTTAATTATTATAAACAAAGTTCCTATTTAATTATATAATTTCCTTTTTTTTTATAAATCTTTAAATTAATTGTTTTTGATAAAACAGGGTTTCATTTTGAAAAAGTAAGTCAAAAGATAATTTATAGGTCATCCATCGATATTGAAACCAATAAATTCCAATGAATTTTTTCAAAAGATACATGCACTAATTTCAGTTATTATTATGTAAAAGACATGGCATACCCAAGTACGTCAAGTACTTGAAAGTGGTCATGTGAAAAGTCGGAATAACCGGCGTATGGGCATGAGAAGATGTATGAATGTAGAGGGAAGCAAAGGACGTCTGTCAGGACAGAGTGGTATGGCGTTCTATCCTCTCTCCCTACCCCTACGGGGAAATGGCGTGATAGTTAGTTAGTTAGTTAGTTAGTTATTTTCCTGAAATTAATTTGAGTAGTTTTCAGTCCATAGATCTGAAACTTGTCTGCAGCTGAAATGAAACCCACCCCGGATATGAGACTCGTCTGCTAAACACACATTACTCTAAGGGTGGTCACTTGGCATAAATACCGGCGTTGGTATATTACTCATATGTCCAAAACACGTGTAAAGTGAACGTGAACGGTCATAATGCTTAGAGAAATATTTGTATACTTCGTATGCATTTTAAAAGCATAAGGATTGCACATACTGCCTCCAAGCCAAATGATTTTCCGCCGTTCCCGTGCATCTTACTATGGGAGGGGGGGGGGGGGGGGGGATGTCTCTTCCCATATAAGTCAGCTCTACGTCCCATTTATAACTCCTGCATGGACGAATCGGGGCCACCTATAACCAGGGCCCCAGACAGATTTTTTGAGAATAGGTGTTCATAGAAGAATTTAGGTGTGCGGTGCTTCGACTAAGGAACCCAGAGGTGAGGCAACGGACACAAGCAACCCTTATAACTACTGCATCCGGCAAAGGCGTTTTCGAGCTGGCTAGCCCATGGCTACGACTTATGCGTCCCGCGAGCCTTAACCATGCTTGCCCTATTTTACAAGGTATCAGGTTCACGCGACCTGGACATCCACTGTTGCGATTCGTCGTCAGTTTGCGTCAGAGCTGCGGATAGGACTTGACTTGGAGGATGCACGGGAACTGGCGGCCGATTGCATGGCTTTGAGGCAGTTTATTGAAATCCATATGCTCCTCTACATCGTGAACCGACATGATGTAATGAGTTGATGATAACGACATAGCTGTTCATATAAATACTTTGGTTCTTTAAAATTTAACATTTTTTTTAATTTAAAAAAGATAATACACCTCTGTCCTAATTCTACTATTACCAAATTTAAAAATACTGATCAAGTTTATTTCCCAAATAAAGTGCGGGATGTCAGTTAAAATATAAATAGATAATTAATAAACGTCATCCCTTTACTTTCGGAATGATCGAGCGGTCATCCAGTGCTTTTGGATGACGGTGTAAATCAGTTTCTGTAAACAGACTGTAATTTATTACAGGCATCGTTAAACTTTATGACGGAAGTCTGTAAATCACGCAAATTTTATGACGCCATTTACTGCCCGAAGTTTGTATTTAATATTGCAAACTTGAAAGCGAGGAAATGCGGCCATATTGTTTGCGTTCGTCGATTTTAAAACAATTATACATTTAAGTTTTTTCACAAATTTTATATTCGCTGTCAATTAAATTGTCATTTCTAAATTTAGCCATTGAAATAAAACAAAAGTATGAATGCATTTACTTAAAAAAAGAACCTTGGAGTAGTAATGAGAAAAAACTCACTAAAAATACATATTTATGTTAGAAGTAAATTATTTAAGTAAGCTTGTTTTTCAAAATCTAATTTAGGGTATCTAATTATTATAAAATGTTCAATTACTATAGCGCTCACCCTTCCTACTAATAAATAGTCAAATCCATTTGTTTTTGAGTAGGACCATGAGTTTTACTGGATTATACCATGCTGGGCTGATATCAGATATTATTGATATCCCAACAGAGACAGAGGAACTCTGAAAACGAATGTGGGTTTATCTAGGCGTTTACAACATTCCCCATTTCACCTAGTATTTTGATATCCATATCTGCCAATATACAGTAAATGGCACGACACTTCACATGTAAACACTCTCTGTCATCCATTGAGAAAAATTGCTAAGCATTTTAGCAGAAACCTTTAATGATTGCAAGTGAGATTCTTACCGAATTATAATCACCTACTAGGAAACGCCTGAAGATGAATCTTCAATTTGTTATGCTTATAACTTTTACCAGCTAATTTTTATAAACAACATTTTGAGTGTGTCCCAAATACTTGTAGACAAAAAACTGGATTTCACCCATTACGGGATAATAAATTACAATTTGACATCTTAATTAAGTCATGTCATGTCAAATTGTAATTATTAATGGGTGAAATCCATGAGTTTTTGTTTATTTATTCTTTCTTAAAACATTTGGGCGTCAATATCGTTAAGCTAGTAAGCTAGCCTTTCACATGTCCACTTTCAAGTACTTGTCGTACCTATACGACAAGTACTTGAAAGTGGACATGTGAAAAGTCGGAATAATCGGCGTATGTCCATGAGAAGATGTATGAATGTAGAGGAAGCAAAGAAGTATGTCAGGACAGAGTGGTATGGCGTTCTATCCTCTCTGCCCACCCCTACGGGAAAATGGCGTGATGGTTAGTTAGTTAGTTAGTTAGTAAGTAGGTAGATATAGATAAGTATATATTTTTTGTTTACTGTTCTTGATATTCGTTGTAGGAACTCTTACAAAGAAAAAGAAATAAGCTCTGTTGAAATGGTTAAATTTTTTACATAATTTTTTCGTCATTTTGACGTCATCAAAGCATAAGGTAACAAATTGTGTTGACGGATGACGTCAAGAAAGTTTAAGCTTGCTATGGCATAACACTCCCTGAAGCATGTTTGTGTATGTAAAATATAAATACCGTCGCTTTAGGAAAATTTTGTTCTCTCTCCAAATAAGTATTTAGTGGATGATGTCTGCTGGATGTGGTGTCTATTCGACTACCCAACAGGCATGCCACTACTTGCTAGAGATTTATTCCGTGTTTTTCGCTCCGTGAAGATCACCTCGTAAGAATGATCCTCACTTCTCGGTCACGTGAGGAAAAATCCCTAGACTAACACAGACTACACCAAGTGCAGTGTATCTTGATCATTTCATATGATTTCCATTTATTTATTTATTTATTTATTTATTCATTATACACGCCTATACAGGCTTTTCATAAAAAGAGAATACAAAACATATTTGGAAAATACATAAAAATGAAAAATATATATAATACAAATGCCTTATAGAAACTTTCGTTATAGATTATCATATAGATGATCGGGAACACAAAACAGTTTATTCTATGAGGACTAAGAGAAATATACAACAATACAATACTAGAGTTTATTGCAAAATGAGTTGACTGATCCAATGCTGGAGTTGAAGAGATCAACACCCTCACACACCAACTTGCCATTCCTTTGAATCCTATTTATGGTGTAATTATAGGCGTAATTTCTATTTTCAGCGTTTGGATTAAACAAATGGCAACTTCTTAATATTAGTATTTCATGTGTGATATCTTGGACTGGTACTGAAGCGTAAGACTGATCATCTTACCTCCATGTAACAAAATGATGATCATTAAAATAAAATAGAATTTTAGTTTGTTTTTGGACTTGTCTCTTTATCAAGCTGTAGTGTGGACGTATAATAATGTGGGTGTGTATAATAAGGGTGATGTTTGCACACACACGTCAGCATGTTTGCCGCTCCCTTCGTGCGGTAATACTGGGCTCGTTTTCACAAAAATACGTCATTCTGCATCCCCCGTACGTGCTTGGCATTTGGATGCAATCAAAACTAAATTTAGTTCCGGTACGAAGAAGACGTCATACTGGATGCCGATTTCGTATTGTTGGTCCTGGAAACGTAGAACGTGATTTTCGGTATCAGAAAACTCTAGCGGCAACATTGTGCTTAACTTTTTTAAATAAAAAATAATACCAGTAGCTCAAGCACAGATAACTATCGACGTAGTTAAAAGCGTGCTATTCACGTGCTATTGCTAACGATTTGAGCGATCCCAATGACATAACGTTTAATACCGCGAGCATTGACGATCTGAGCCGAGCGGAGCCGAGCGGAGCCGAACTAAGCTATATATCGCGGCCTTATGTCAAACGTCAAATCATCGCGCTTGACGGATTTTTTATTATTTCGACTTCTTTTCTTAATATTGTCTTGCCGAAAACCGACTAAATTATAATAAAGATTAAATGAAGATTTGTGCGAATAAGATATATGACGGGAAATGGCTCGCGACTAGTATGCGCTCGTTTGATAATCCCGATCGATAACTTTTTAACGCGTGTTCCATTGTGATCGCGAAAACGTTAAACATCCATGGGTAAGAAATCGTTATCACGTCGCTTATTACCGAATCGGTTCTGATCTGTGATCGAGCAACAGGAGCTCAATCACAGATTAGACGTAGTTAAAAACGTGCTAACCACGTGCTAACGCTTACCATTTGACCGATCACAATGAACATACGTACATACCACGTTCGCGTGGCCGAGCACCATAGATATCGCGGCTAAACGTCAAACGTCAAATCACGAAAGTCAACGCGCGTGTCGGATTGTTTATTATATCGACTGCTTTTCTCATTTTTTGGCTTGCCGAACGCCGGCTAAATGCAATACGGCACTCGAGAAAGATTGAAAGAAGATATGTGCAAAAAAGATATATCTCGGGAAATGGCTTGCGACTTGATGCGCTCGTTTAATAATCCCGATCGATAACTTTTAACGCGTGTTCCATTGTGATCGCGAAAACGTTAAACATCCATGGTAAGAAAACGTTATCACGTCGCTTATTACCGCGTCGATAGTGATCTGTGATCGAGCAACTGGGTCCTTCTGATCACCGGCCACCTTCTCTATCTACTGAGCTTAACGATCAGATACATATTATTTCGAGATTTTAACGAATGCCCATCGTAATTATGACTACTAACGCCTTTCAGTCAACCACGATCTATGATAAACCTACCATCATTCACCCTGACACACACACAACCATCCCTACACTTACTGCTCTCCTATTTTACAAGACATCTGTCGTTGACGATTCGTCGGCAGTTTGCGTCAGAGCTGCGGGACGTGGACCTGACCCGGGATGCGCGGGAACTGGCGGCCGATCGCTTGCCTTGGAGGCAGTTTGTGGAATCCATATGCTCCTCATAAGGAGCAGATATGGTACGATGATGAAAAACTAACCAACTAACCATCACGCCATTTCCCCGAAGGGATAGGCAGAGAGGATAGAACGCCACACCACTCTGTCCTGGCACACTTCTCTTGCTTCCGCCACATTCATACATCGATTATTCCGACTTCTTACATGTCCATTTTCAAGCACTTGTTTTACTTGATCATGCCATGTCTTTCTCGGCCTTCCTCGATTTCTACATCCAGGCACAGTCACGTCATATATTTTTTTAGCCGTTCTTTCGTCATCCATTCGCTCTACATGACCGAACCATCGTAAAAGACCTTTTTTAATTTTGTCGATAATGCTTATCACAGCCTTGCATTCTGCTCTAATTTTAACATAAGTGCACCTATCATACATAGTTTTACCACACATTTGCCTGAGAGATCGCATTTCAACTGCATTCAATCTACTTTCACCCTTATTTTTCCAACTCCATACTTCGCTTCCATCATGAGGGTTGGTACCAGAACTCCATTATGCACTGCTAATTTAGCCTCTTTTGATAAGCACTTATTAGATACTACGATGATGATGATATCCAATAAAAAATGTTATCATTATTAAAGCCCAATTTTTTTTTCGTTAATAATTTTCGTTACATTCTAAATAAACCTGACGTTTCCACACAAATTAATTTACCTTATATTTCAAAACCACTTTTCTCCGAGCGTTTTTCGGCTTAGCAAATTAAACGTACCTAATGGGCTTTGTCAGTAAAAAGGGTGGCGTTGCCACTAAACAGGCTCCACCCGCTTATTAATATTCATATTTGTGAAACCCTGATTTCTAAAGCGTAACCATAATCTATTTAGACTATGATAATGTTTCCAATAACCGCAAATGAGCGGTAGGGGTAATTATCAACAAGTGTCTAGAACTTTTAAAATATCACATTGACTAACCAGGATACAATGATATTTGAACCATTTTCTAATCTGTTTTGTCGAACGAAAGTATTCAATTATATTGTAATTTAAATTTCGTCGGCGGAACTTCAATACCGCCATATTAACAAAAAATTGCATCCTGAATACAGGATCGAAACCGGTAGTCATCTCGTGGTTAGAGTCACCAACTCTGAATTAGAAGTCCTAGACTCGAATCCCATTCCACCTCAATTGGTATCCTACTCTATACAACAGTATTTCGACTATTATGAATGTACCCCAGAAGTAAGAGATGTCAATGCGTATTTAGAATAAAATGAATATGTGTTTTTTATTTGTCCCTAAATGAGTTTATTGTAAAAACTCCTAGGAGCATTGGATTGAAAAAAAAACCAAATTCTTAAATTTTTTTTTCTATGTAATGTTATTTTTATTTAAAAAAAAAGCCAGTTTGAATAATCAGGATTTGAGAATATATATCATTTTACATAAGAAATAATATGCACAATTTAATAGGTACCTACTTATTACCATGTAAGTCTTCATTAATATTTTTTTAATTTATAATTTTTTATTGAAATATTATGTAAATGTACACAAAAAAAATACAGAATTTATACAAAGTTTTATTATTTGGAAATAACATACTGTAAAGAACCGTACATCAACTCTTGATAATTAAATTTTCAGCATTATTTTTCTACGTTATTTCACCAATATTTTCTCTTTTACTGAATTTCAAGATCAAAGAGCTTTTTGCGTATATAAGGCTTTATGATCAATTGATGAATTACGCTATCAAAGGCGGCCGGCTATATTTGTTACCATTTTAGGCGAGCTTTTAGGTTTGTGTTGCAATTAGAACAGAGTTTCAAAGTTCCAGAGTTGAAAAGCTCATCGGCTGCTTTCCGCGCTTTTACATGTCGGACCGGATGTCGAACCCGCCCCACTTCTGCCAATATAATCGGTTTGTGAAACAAATAACTTGGCTGTTTAAAAATAGCTCCTTTTCTAAATTTTAATTGGCGATTCATTTGAATTTGTAACCCAATTTCCATGACGAATATGATTAAGCCATTATTCGCCTCTTTTTCTTTTAAACTCTGTTTTTTTGACGAAGAATTAGTAGCGAAGTGTGTTTTTGTTAATAAAAAAAGGGTTTTTAAGCATTTATTTATTTAATATAATTTTGTATTCAGTTTAGAATTATAACACATAATAAGTACTCTTTATTGTTTCTGGGCGTCCGCGTTTTAAGCAAAAGTTATTTTAAATTGACAAAATTTTTTTTTTTCAATAACCACCGCATACAGAAAAAAATTGCAAATAACAGTTATAAAAGATAGTAATAACGGTTTACTCTGCGCTCACTAAGCCTCCACGGATGGGGTTGTTACTTTCAAGGGAGCAAAACAAACCGACTCAGAGCAAAGGTTAATGCACGGAAGTGCATTTTCACCAAGACTCGGAAATTTTAAAGGAAGAAATACGCGAAATGCACTCTACGTTTTTGACGCGTATTTTTGTTGGCATTTATTATTCCAAGTAAATCAGTTGTCATGCTTTTATTTCTGCAGATACCTACCTACTGTTCAATTAAATTATTCAATACTTTAACAAGACTTTTGATTTTAATGCATATTTTTTTTCTGCAGCTTTTTTAGTTCGTCTGGGCATTTTAAAACAAACAATGTTTAAATAATAATCGCAACTTAATAAATAATCAAATAAATAAATATTTTCTACAGCCCCCTTCTGAACTTAAGATACCTAATCCATAAAAAAAAAGTCATAAATTACCCACCCATCCATTCATCTCTCAACCTTAGACAAACAATAGACCTGACCATTGAACATATGCACTGACACAACTTACTTCATTATCCAATTTCATTCATTCTTGTATCCTTGACAAAGAGACACGTGTTGTTTCGAAACCGGTCGGGAGTTTTAATAATAAAATAATAAAAAAGTAGTTAAAAACAAAGTGTTTTCAATTAATAGTTTATAATGAATAACTACAAAGTGAGTGCTTTCAACATAAACTTAACAAACAGTGTTGTTTTAAATTATTATGATCTTTTCACACATTTTAGATATCAACCAGATGCGTGTTTGTATCATCTCATTTTTTAAATAATTTATTTATCTCCTTTAACAAATAAAATATTTTTAAAATATGACGATGCATACTTGCATCTGGTCGATATCTAAATTAAAAAATCATTGCTCTAATGTCAGGGAGAAAATCGAGGAGTACGTTTTTTATGGGAAGCGGTTGCGAGTCACGTGGTGGAGTATCCTTTTGTTTTTCTTCTTCTTTTTTTGTATACTGTACCAAAGATGATACCAAATAAACTAATGTTATTATGAATTATGATTAAATAAAACGATCGTATGTGTTACTATTGGTTTATTCTATGGAAATAGAATTAACCTATACTATAGTCTGTTAAATATAGCTTGATTAGAATGACAGCTGTCAAACTGTTTAATTTTTTTAATTTTTAATGGTTGTAAAGCTGATTTTATATAATACATACATATATATTGATTGATATGTGAAGCATTCCAGATACTAATGGTTTTTTGTTTATAAATGTACTAAATTACTCGTTAGACGTCATTTCATGGTAGTATTTGTTTGAACCAAGTCCCATAAAATCATATCAGACTTGATTCATACAGATTCTAACGTGACGAACTGTCATTCTAATCAAGCTATATTTTAAGGACTATACCTGGTTTCGGGAGTAAAGTTCTCCCATCCACTTTACTCCCGAAACCAGGTAGTGTAGGTAAATTCTATATCTATAGAACAAACAAATAGTAACACATAACATCGTTTTATTTAATCATAATTCATTATGAAGTGTTACAAAGTGAATACCGAATCAACCAACAAAATGATATTATTATTATTATTATTAAATATCTAAAATAAATCTGTGGTACTTCTAAAAATCGATGAATGCTTTTCTGCCTTCTATTTTGCTAGTGAAAAGGTTCATTATTACCATCGCTAGCGGTAAAGCCTCCCACAGTAACCAAAAGTATTCAAATTTTCCAGGCATTTAACGAAGCACAAGTCAACTCATAGCTAGTGATGTGACTGGTCCAGACTCGATTGAGTGAGTCGTTTCTGCCGATCGAGCGGCTTTAAAGTACCTGAGGACTAGTGATGTGCGACAGTTGAAAAGCCTCAATTTCACGGTCTAGGGATGGACGGACTGAATCGATATTCACTCAAGCAATCGGCATGGTTGAATATTCATAAATGACTGCTCATCGGATAAATGTATAAAAGGGTGTTGTTTGATGTTTGACTAGATAGCGAAATTTGAGGTAAAACCTGCTTTATAAAACGAGAAAAACGTAGGCAGACTTTTGCATGAAATAACTTTTTTAGATTTTGACCTTTAGATTTTTTACATTGAAATTTAGCCATCGTTAAACATTCCTCCTTACAAGATTTTGGGCGTGTTCAAATACTTGTACACAAATCGGGATTTTATCCCAAGACGGGAGTAGGTATATATTTCATTTCATATTCCTACAGAGATGATGTAGAATTATTTTTTTTAAATTCAGGAATATGGATATTCGAGCGTTTACAGGGCTTATGACCTGTCATTGGCTGGGTTAAGTGGCCACTTTATGTACTACAAACATTCCTCATTCCGCTTATTAGCGAATATCCACACCAGGGAACATTTTTGATTTTGTATATATGTTACGAATCGAGAATCATCCACCAGCGAGTTGAAAGCTCCATCTATGCGTTCCCTTCTGTAATTGGTCCTACTGGCCTGTTGAGGTGGTTAAATAAAGAATATAAAAAAATAAATGTACCTATATTAAATTTGTAGAAGATAACTTTATGATAGTACAACATTTTGTATCAAAAATAATTATTTAAACAATAGCAAAAAACCAATGCATTCTATCAATATATAAAAAAAGTGATTTACCTTTTGTACCTATATTGTGTAGGTATACATTTATAAATATACAGCTTTTTTAAAAAATTAAATTGAAAACAATTAGTGCTTTCTGAAAAAATAATTCCATAGGCCGTGTTCAAGATGGCGAACAATACGCAAGAATTAATAGGTATATCTTAAATATTTCAGCTTTCATGAGTCGCAAAAGTTTCGTAATATCATAAAGGACGTATTTGCTAGAAGCTTTTGCGATGAAAACAATATTCAAATTCAAACCTTTTGCAAAGGAGTGGAGAATTTCACAGTCAGTTTACCGTAGCTATCTGGCGCTTACACTTTGGTCCCCGTTTTCGGGTACTAGGCTTATGATATTCATAGCTTTTATTATCACAGCCAGCAGGATCGTCACTTCAGCTGGGATTCATAAAGGAAAGCGACCGAATGCAAATTGAATATAATGACGTTAAATAATTTAGATGATAATACCCACATTTTTTTAATTTATCCAATCATCGAGTTGCTATTATTCCAAAGACATGTATTTTAATTTGTAGCTAGTGGTCTGTACGCATATTTATTTCTTCTGTTTGTGTTCTTTTTACATCTTATAAAATCTTTTGATTGTTTCATATTAAGTGCATATAATTACATACTCCTAAAATATCACGTTAAAAAAATATAGCAGCTTTTCTGAAATGATAATTAGTTTGTAAATTTTTTTTTCAATTTAATTTTTATATTATAAAAAATATAAAAAAATATTTTCATGAAACGCGTGACAGTTCAGTGAAGTATTGCGGACTGCGAATTAGAAAACCTAGGTTCAAATTTTCCGTACTATGTACATCCTGTTTTCTACTTCCCGGAACAGCTATTAGCGACAATTTGAAAGTAGCCGGATGTACCTAATTGCAAAGTATTGGAGTACCTGTGTTATAAGTATGTAGGCAAAATATAATATTATCTGCTATGTACATTAAACAAAATACGAAAGTAAGTAGTTACAATCATTTTATATTAATCTGATCGTTGCAAAATAAAAATAATATTAATGTATAATAGCTTTTTTTTAATAATCAGACGATAGAAATAGATTATACCTTTGTACTTCATGTATTATAGTTTATTTTTACCATCTCGCTACGCCATTTTATTGATATTTCTGCAAATCATTGTAATTTCACAATAACACGGATATGGTTTATATTTTAGTAAGCAGATATAGGTACCAAAAAGCCTTCGTTTGATGTATTCTTAACGATATTTCTATTCTTCTCCTAAATTTAGATAGTGAATGTTTTTCAAAGTATGAAAACAGTATTTATTATGCAACAAATTATTTTCATGTTTAAGACATTTTATTAGCTAACACAGCTTGAGTAGAGTTTGTCCATTTAATTTTTGAAATAAATATTAACCAACCCATATTTTTCAAAAGTTTTTTCAAAATTAATATCAGTTTTTAAAGCTTTAACACACACCCCTAAGACTTTATCACAATATTTTTTTTAATGAAATAAAACATAATCAGAGATATTTTTTAATTCCACATTGGAAATACCTGAAAAAGATTTATTATTCAACACGCGTTCAAAGAACAGAATTGTAAACAATTTTATTATCCCCATATTTAAGAAATATCAAACTGTAAACAGATTATTAACAAAATACAAATCTATGTAGAAATTTAATGAAGAAGCTTATTTTATTCGATATTCAATTTTAAAATAATGATTTACTAATTCTTTGCGGTATTATTTATATAAAAAAAAAAGTTATGTATATAAAATAATAGTATATAACGAAGATTATATCAAAGTTTTCGCAGCTCAGATCAATAAGATTGCGCTTTATAAATCATCTTATTATAATTACCGCTGGCCAGGCCATATACTACGTATACATCCGGAGAGCCTTAACCATGCATGCATATTTTACAAAGCATCAGGCTCTCGGCGTCCTGGTCGTCCACTGTTGACAATTCGTCGGCAGTTTGCGTCAGAGCTGCGGCACGTGGACTTGACTTGGGAGGATGCACAGGAGCTGGCGGCCGATTGCTTGGCCCGGAGGCAGTTTGTGGAATCCATATGCTCCACATAGGGAGTGGATATGGTATGATGATGAATACAATTATAGTCTCAAGTTTGTTGTCTTGTTAGGAAGTACATTTAAAATTTGTTATTTATGAATACAAAATAGAGTTCGTCCTTAAAAAGAGATTTTACCCAATTAATATTTATTTATTTATTTTATTTTACTTAATTTTATTTACGGAAAAATCCATTTTAAAATACAGAGTTAAGCCTAAAAGGGATAACAAGCAGTAAAAATAAGTGACAGCACATTTAATTGGTGAAGCTAAGACAGTGAGAATAAATGTGGACACACTCAAGACAGGATCGGGTTTACTTTAGTGAATGTTTAAATCTTGATAGACTTACACCGAAGAAGTCCAGATCCCGTCTTGAGATTACAATACAACACAATCGATACAATGGGGCATGAAAACCATAGTACGTCATTATTTCTCAACTGGAATACAGAAAGTTACTTGAGTCAGTAAAGATGGTGCATCTATCATGCCATTTAGCAATTTAAATATGAAAATGGAATCAATGTTAGATCTACGCTTTTGAAGACTAAAGGGAACAAGCATCTTCACCCTGGATCGTGTGTGAAATTCCAGATTTTTGTGCAAGTATTTGGACATGCGTGATTGACTGTACCTTCATGTAATAAAAAGGGTTCGTATTCATCAGGACTTTTGATATAACCTTACGAGGACATTACTAAAAAAGTCGGATTCAATTCGTGATCTGAGCTTATTTAGACTGGGCTTTATGTAACTCGGAAAAGGCAGGATGTTACGGTACGTCCCGTTACGTCACTGATAAGTGTGAATAGACCTTAATATTTTTTAATTGTAAATGAAGAAGATTAATTTAAAATCAGATAATGCAACGGTAAACATTATAAGCATTTTGTGTATAATATATTTTGAAATACACACTATAGTTATATTATATGTTCATAATATGTATGTGCTTTGAAAATACTGTGGATTTTTTTATAAGTTTAATAAAACCACAAAGACATATTTTTTTAGTATGACACAAGCATAAAACATTCTTCTACCCTTACTTTGGGTATAAAACTTTATTACCCCCTTAACCAACTAAATACAGAGAGAAAGCTGTAGCGAATACATTTGCCAGCTTTTGTCTGAGGAAGGCTGAGCAGAAAGATTAAGTAGCCTATTAATAAAATGTGATATTAATTTTATAAGGGATATTTTCAATAGGAATAAACCGCCCCGACCGCTCGAAGCAACAGGGCGATTTTCAACAACCACATGTAAAAAAAACCTTATACAACGAAGGTCTTAGTATTTTACTTACACCTACACAGCCTAAAGTTATGGGAGGTTTGATTGGTTGGAAATTTCAGGCGCATGCGTTTGAGGGTAGTTTTCAGAAGGGAGCGGGTAGCGGGGGTGGCAAAGAGAGGCTTTAGAATAGTCCAAAGCCGAATTCAACCGAAGTTATACCGCTTCACGTTTCGTACCAGAGAATTAAAATCGCGTACTTCATTCACCCCCCTCTACGATTTTATTATCCCTTCCTGTCCCAAACGTCAAATTGTTTTCATATTTTCATTTACCCCGGGGTGAATTGGAATCAAACAGGAAGTTTTCGGCTGTGCGCGGTGTTATTTTTATTTTTGTTTGTTTTAATTTATTTTTATTACGCCGGGTACCACCACCTGCCTCCCTTATTACCCCCCCCCCCCCTTTACAAAAGATATCCCCTTGGGAATATTATGAATTAACATGTGATTGGAAGGCAGCTTTTGGAAGATTTGAAGATTATACACAAGGTAATTTATTTTAATTTATTACAACATAAATATACATAATAAAAATACTTAAGACTTTCTAATTTCAATAAAATTATCTATAATCACGTATTTATTCATTTTTGTGCTAAATGTATTATGTGGAAGCCATTTGAAAACAATTTGTGTTTTAAATATTTACCAATTTGAATGAACTATGGATATTTTGTCAAATCATGTTCAAAGTAGTTTCATAGTTACTGACGCTTGTATTTTTAGTGCAATAGAAAATAACATAAAAAAAAAAAAAAAACATAATATGAAAATAATAGTTTTAAGCCATTTGCAACATTTTATTTTTACTTAAAATGTTTATCTAATGATACCGTTTTTTTTAAACGTGCTTATAAAAAAATCTGCAGAAACATAATCTCCATAAGCTCATTATAAATTCAACTCTAATCCTAATCTAGTTACTTTTCTCTGAATTGCTTTTCGCTGATCTTTTTTGTATTTTGTTCGACATGAAAGAAGTTTTTTTGTAGCGCAAGAAAGTTTATAGGGTTATTTATAAGATTAAATAATTAAATAAGTTCTTTAAACGTACAAAAACACGGTAGACAACAAAGAAAAATAAAAACATGTTTGCGCATCAGTAGAGTGCGCAGACCGTACAACATAGATTTGAAGGAAAACAATGGAGGCCATGAGAAAATAAATACAAGGCGATATTAAATACGTTTTTTTCAAACTTTATTTTATGTACGATTTAGAGAAAGTCATTGCTTTTTTAAGTTTTCTAATAGTACTACTACTACTCTCCCTTACCCGCACCCAATGGTGCATAGGGCACTGCATTAGTACACCAAGTGCAATGAATCTTGATCACTTGTTACATGAAGGCAAGACATAATTTTTCAAGATTGTTTTTTAAATTCTAAATATGTTAGGAATGCTTTTTTTACCAAAACCTAAGTTATTTAAGTGTACAATAATTGTTTTCTGTACTAATAAAGGCTACTTGGGATGATATCTACTAATTTATTCAATATTAATTTATAGAGTTTTAAATTGAAATCGGATGTTATATTTTTGTAAAATGGGTTAAAACTTTTGCACATAATCAAATTTAGTACTTACCACAGGTACTTATCATCGTCATCATACAGTATCCGGTCCCAATGTGGAGCATATGGATTCCACAACCTGCTTCCAAGCCAAGCGATCGGTCGCCAGTTCCTGCGCATCCTCCCAGGCCAATTACACGTCCCGCAGCTCTGACGCAAACTGCCGACGAATTGTCAACAGCGGACGTCCAGGACGCCGAGAACCTGATGCCTTGTATAATAGGCAAGCTTGGTTAACTATCTCGAGATGTATATGTAGTATTTGACCTAGCCAGCCGGAACGCCTACGCCGGATGACAGTAGATACCGAGGGCTGTGTCCGTTGGTGTTCCTTACAAAGTCAACCACCGCACACATAATATTCTCAAAACTCAGAAGTCTGTTCTTTTGGGCCCTAGGTACTTAGATATTTTTAAACCAATTAGTAAGACTCTAAACAAAATAATACCACATTGAAAAGCTACCTCCAGGCGTTTCTTAATAGGATACAATTAAGTTATGTTCCCTTATGAATGGAAAATAGTATGGAGTTGGAAGCAATTAAGTTATGTTCCCTTATGAATGGAAAAAAGCATGGAGTTGGAAGCAAATAAGTTATGTTCCCTTGCGAATGGAAAATAGTGGGGAGTTGGAAGCAATTAAGTTATGTTCCCTTATGAATGGAAAATAGTATGGAGTTGGAAGCAATTAAGTTATGTTCCCTTATGAATGGAAAAAAGTATGGAGTTGAAAGCATGAAAAAATGATAAAAGTAGATTGAATGCTGTTGATATGCGAATCTGTGTTAAAACTATTTATGATGGGTGCACTAATGTCCAAATTAGAGCGAAATGCAAGGCTGAGCTTAGCATTATCGACAATATTAAGAAGGGTTCGGTCATGTAGAGCGATTGAATGATGAAATAACGATTAGAAGAATCTATGATGTGAGTGTGTCTGGATGTAGAATTCGAGGATACCTGAGATAGACATGGCATGATTAAGTACAAGTGCATGAAAGTGATCACGTTAGAAAATGTAAAAATGAGAAAATGTGAAAATTATATGATAAAATGGAGGAAGCAAGAAAAGTATCCCAAAACAAATGGCGTGATGGTAAGTTAGGTAGTTCGTTAGTTAGGTAGTTAAAATCGATGGGGAGGGGTTAAGTTTTAGAATCCTTAAACCGATAAAAATTTTAAGAGATATAGAGCTAGTCCTAAGGTGTGAGCCAAGTGAGTTAGTAGCAACACGTCAATTTGCTGTATACATACCAGTTTAAAAAAATGGTAGATACGATTATCAGATTTATAATACTTTAATTACTGCTTTCCCGTATCCGCTCCCAATGGAGCATAGGGCACTGCATTAGTACACCAAGTACAGGGAGTCTTGATCAGTTGTTTAAACTCAATGTCAAACATTTTAAAATCTATGTCGTACAATATTTTCCGAAAAAATATTGTGATTAAGACATCTTGTAAAGCAAAAATGGGGTGTATTTGTACCTGAAGCATCCCAATTGATAAATGAACCTTCTGAGGTAACAGAACCTTTCAGTTAACCGGTAAACTAACGCCTCTTCACGCATTCTCGGAGTCCATTACGGACTCCAATCTGAGATAAACCCTCGTCACGTGGGGAATTCCGCACCCAAGATATTACGTCTCTATTAGTTGTTCTTGCTCGCCCGGGGCCGGATCGGGGGTGAGAAAGTCAGCGGCCCCAAGATTTAAAAAAAATAGTGGCTGCTTTTAAACAGTCAGAATTAACTGGGCCGGAAAGCGGGAATCAATTTGAAGTTGGATTTAAACCTGGAGATTCAAATCCGGAGTCCTCGGCTCAACTACTAGACCACAAACAATATTTTACCGGTTCATACACGGACGGATATTATAGTCTTGCGGATGAGTAATCATGTTATTATTTTATGCTTATTTAACCAGAATGTACTTTTTGTGTGAACATATTTCAACGGTCCCAACGTGTACTGTCGAATCTAAAAAAAGGGCGATTTTATTTTTATTATTTTAAACTGTCCAATTTACCTAATATTTTCATGTGGTCAAAAAAAAAAAAAATATATTCGATTATTAAAACCCCAAAATTTAAGATGAATTTTTTTTTTACTGCCTTCAATATTGTGTAAATTTGACAGTAGTTGAATACAATACAACGAAAATCGTATTTTTTTAAGATTCGACAGTATACGTTGGGACCGTTGATTTAACTCTGAAAATCAAACATTGCGTAGTTTTCACCACAGTTAATTAATTACTTTACAGATTAGAAAAAAAAGAAAAACTATGTCACAGAACTGTCTCATGTACATTAGGCAGGCATTCAAATATGAGGAGATGCCAGAAGAAATAAAAAATGAACAAAATTTAAAGTTATTTAAGGCTAAGTGTAAAAAATATATGTGTGAGAAATATTAGTGTAGATAAGAATAGATAGGAAAAAAATAAATTAAGTGTAATGTAATATTACATATTAGTCTATGTAAAATTATATAGTAATAAAAAAAAAAAAAAAAATAATATTTTCTGATAGTGATCTGTCCATCATCAGGTGCAGTGCAGTTTATAAGTACAGTATGTTTTAATGACGTGCGGTTTTTTGTTGGAACTAGCTTTCAGCAAAGTTCATTAAGTCTAACAAAAAAACTACAATTTATCACAGCTTCTGGAGCTTTTTAACCTTTTTTGCTCGTAGACAAAATTTTGCAATTTTCTTATTTTTTTTTTGTCACAGGACGGCAACTGACAGCTATCACTTTTTTTAAATTAAAAATGATCCTGGAAACGATATTTTGAAATATTTCCATTTTGGGGCTGCCTTCAAATAGTCTGAAATAAAAGTGCCAGAATTCAGAATTTCAGCTTCAAGCTGAGGCCCTAGAGGTGCCCGTGCGCCGACAACCCGATGCGGTCCTGTTCCCAAGATAGTAGTAAGGGGGAAGGTTGTGATTGTAAGGGTAAAGGATGAGAGGTGAAGGGGTGAGTGTATATGTCACCACTCACCAGATCCAGATTCGAGTGTTCGATTTGGGTCATCGTCCATTCAGTAGCCAACGAAATGCCAAATGGACATCGCGTAGGGATTTTAACCCTAAAAATACAATGGTCTCAAAAAGGCTTCAAGGCGTAAACACCATATTGTAAAAAAAAATGTTTGGTACATATTAATGATTTAATTTGATTTATTTTGAAATACGCCATTTTTCTGAAAAATCGCCATAAGGGCGCGGGTGGTTATCAATATTATAACTATAACTTAAATAATTATAGTAGTCTACATGAAATATTTATTTATTATGTATTTTATTTTAAAAAAATAAAAATAATAATAATCTGCTATGAAAAAGTATGAAGGTGTGTAGTGGTATTAGCATGTTGGTTTAGTTGTATTGCAGTCCAATTTACATAATATTTTTAGGTGGTCAAAAAAAAAATTATTCGATTCAAAAAACGCAAGTTTAAGAGGGAAATTTCTTTTTTTTTGACCACCTGAAAATGTTATGAAAATTGGATAGTTTAAAACAATAAAACGAAGATAACCTTTTTTAGATTCGACAGTATACGTAGAGACCGTCGATTTGTCCTGACGAAGAGACGGGTTACGTCTCGAGACCGGTAGACATAATTTTTATGATTTGTTTTGTTTTTTTTATTTACAGTATAAAGTATTAGTATAAGTTACATTATTACAATTGAAATATTATACATAAATTTAGCGTATATAATATGCAATTAAATAGCCTGTACGTGCGGCTTCTATCTAAATAGCCTTACCCGTTCCAAGATAGGAGCAGAAGTTGCCAGGAAAGCTAAAAATGTTAGATAAGCAAAAATGTACTCAGACACACACCATAACAACCTAAACAAACACTATTAAATTAGCATTGAACAATTTAATTTCAACTAAGCATGTTGGTGCATATCGTAATTAGTTCTGACAAATAATCAAAATTAATAAAAAAGAACTACTGCTATTACTAATTCCCTTATCCGCACCCAACGGTACACAGGGTACTGCATTTTTGTACCAAATACAGAAAATATTGATAATTTGTAACACGATGATCAGTTCAAGGTATCACATATGAAATTTTTTTATGTAAAAAACACATTCTGATCATTTTCTTTTATATTGACCCCGCGGGAATCAAACCCGCGACCCGCGACCTAATTTAAAATGTATTATTCTGAAAGTGTATTTAAGATCATTCTCCACCACGTTACTCGCGGCCGCACCCCATACAATCGTATTTCTCAATTTCCTCCCTTGAATTCAACATAAGAGCAACGATTTTTTCACACGTTTAAGATATCAACCAGATGCGTGTTCGTATTATATTTTATTTTTGATATTTTATTTTTTAAAGGAGATAAATCAATTCTAAGACGATACAAACATGCGTCTGGTCGATATCTAAAATATGTGAAAAAATCTTTGCTCTTATAGTTCCAGGGAGAAATTGAGGAATACGTTTGTATGGGAAAGCGGCCGCGAGTCACGTGGAGGAGTATGCTCTTAACGAAGGAAAGACATTACTGAAGGTGTATGTACGAGTAAAGTTTACAAGTAGTAGTACTGTAAGCAGCATTAAGTGGTCGACCCTCTCAGAGATCTTGATCCCCTGCGGTCAATTTAACCAAAATAACCACTTAACGAATATACTCTTCATTATTCATTAATTACAAATACAAATTACTTATGCTTAGCAATAAAATTCTCTCCAATTTATTCGTTAAACTTACTTGAATGGACTACGAAACATTTTTTAAGATGGTGATTTGTGTCTTAGGTAGGATTTTTTTTTACGTATTTTTGTTATCATTATTATGTCCGAAATTAATTTTTAAAATATAATTATCACGATTTTCCCGCCAAAACAGTTGATTATACGATAGGATACGTCTAATTTTAAACGAGTTTAACCGAGAAACCTTATAACAGGGAAAGGGTGGGGCATTAAGTGTATTTTAGAAGCTTTTATAGTTATTTTATAATATTATCCTATTTGTAATGCCGCGTGCGAGTTTAAGTAGAAATTTAATGCTAGCCAAGATCGAAATTTCATTATTTTCCTTCTTCTTCTTCTTGTATAAATATATCAATATCTTGTATTTTTTTAATTATATTTTTCTCTTTTGCCCGTGCATGCTGCTTGAAAGAGTGTGAACACATTCACATTGATTTTCACAGTAAACCCACAAACAGGCTATGCCTTGGAGGGATTTTTGTTTATTTTTTCCAATGTATATGTGATTTTATGTATTTCTTTGTAAACAAAAATTTTTCTTCTGAATATATATATTTTTTTAAATGCTAGCTATCTGTTGACAATCGATTGAAGCTTCGAACTCTGTTCTATATTTCAATTGAAATGCAATTCTTCCCGTATGCAATATTTTATTATTTATTATATCTATATAAACTTAGACATGCTCAAAACATCGTTAACTGGCAAATTTAGACGGTCAAAAATCACGTACTTAGTTAAACTTTACAGGACACTTGTTTAATACGTTCAAAGCGTTCCAAGACATTCCCATAATTTAACGTGGGTTTAATTATCATAATTTACAACTAACTTTTAGTTTCTAGGTTAAAATTTAACTTTGGGTAAATGCTCAATTCAACAGATCAAATTAAATTCAAAGTCTTGTCAAATTCAGGCGTGGCCAAAAAGTTAACCGCAAATCAATTATATTTAAGAAAGGCTTTTACGGTTGATTTCTAAATGGGCTGGTTAATTGGAATTAATGAGAGCCTCACCAAATAAAAGCTGACAACTCGGATGTCTGCTATGAAGGCAATTTGAATTTGAATTGGCAGATCTAACGGATTAAGGAAGTTAATAATAATGCCTTGAATTTAAATATTATTTAATTTTTACTATCTTCTAAAATTTTGGGTTTTAAAAAATTTCTCTAAAAAGAACAAAAATAATTAAAACTCCACAAAAAAATCAACTATGAGGTCAGCTGCTCTACATATATATTATAATGGATCAACCTTTAGTAAAAACAATATTTATACGTATACCTGTATACCACTATACTAGGTACTACTGAGTTAGTCGCCATCTTTCTGTTATAATTTATTGTACCTAATTATAAACAAAAATTAATGTGATATGTAAAAAAAAATTAAATAATACCTACCTTTCACGACTAAGTACTTCTACTACTTTCCCTCATTCGCACCTAATGATGCATGTCACTTCTTTAAAATTCTTGTTCGAAGTTTGATGCCACTTGTAAATTTGTTCCAAATAAAATAAGTATTTGTGAAATATAAATAAATTTGTTTCTATTATCTTCATTGGTTCGTATAAAAAGGCATTTTGTTACTTTGTAATGTCAGTTTCGTTATTTTGTAAATTCAGTTTTATTACTTTGTAAAGTCAGTTTTGTTACTTTGTAAATTCGGTTTTGTTATTTTGTAAATTCAGTTTTGTTACTTTGTAAATTCAGTTTTGTTACTTTGGTAATTTAGTTTTGTTACGTTGTTTATTCAGTTTTGTTACGTTGTATATTCAGCTTTGTTGCTTTGTTAAGTCAGTTTTGTTACTTTAAAGTCAGTTTTGTTCCTTTTTAAAGTCAGTTTTGTTACTTTTGAAAAGTGTCATAAAAGTTAATTTGGTTGACACAAGAAGGTTGTACTATAAAAATAATAATTTGGGCGGAAAATAAACTGAAATATTTTACGATAAAATTAATCAAAGGAAAATGAATCAAAACGACAAATTATTAAATTACCTGTTATTAAAAAAATATTAACGGCATTAGCTTCCATATAACTTTGTATGCAATGCCGTCGAAATAATTGATGCATAGGGCACTGCATCGGTAAAGCGAGTGCAGTGTATGTTGATCATTTTATTACATAATATCGTATTTCACGACTAATATGCTATTAACCTTGATCATATTAGTGTAGTGGCATATTGTGCTTCCATTCTCGAGGTCTTGGGTTCGATTCTTGGCCGACGGTGCTCGAATTTTTTTTTGCATTCATATCATTTCATGTTCCCATGTACATACTTTGGACTGACACTGAAACGTAAGACTGCTCGCCTTTATTTCATGTTATAAATGATGAGAATAAACTACCCTTGGTGAACCAACGCAAGAAAAAAAATTACAAAAAACTACGTAAGTTTTAAATTATTCAACATATTTACAATAAACAGCAAACTACTTAAGCGTCTTTGTTTTAAAGGAACAAAGACTTTCTTGTCGTGGTTTAATTCTATCCCAGTCCCTTAAATTGGAACATTGTTATTTGTTTTCTATTAAATCCTCGTCTTTCACGCTCATTTCAGACTTTATCCTACACCTTTATCTCAACACCCCCTATTTCACAATTTCGAGAAACAATATTTTGGCAGAGAGATTTAATTAAAATTCAATTTCGCACCTACGGACTAATCTACTTCTTGCTGTTATTTTCACTTCGATGACTGGATAAATAAAACCGCATCTAATAATATTTTTATTACAAATTTGCCCCAATTTTTATCGAAAAAATTTGGATCCTAAAATGCTTCATATTTTTACAAAACTTCAATCTTAAAACATACATAGAATGTGACAGAAATCCTTATACAGAAACGAAACATCTTACGCCATGCTTATTCTTAAGCCCACTATATACGGGACAGTTTACTACACAGTTTCCTGTGAAGTCTGAAAACTGTCCCGTATAATGCTAAAACTGGATGAAAAACTGTGTGCTAGGTCAGATTCTCACTGTGCTCTAATTCCACACATTTTTTCACACAGTTTCGGCGCGCGCATCACCCGCAGCGATTACGACAGTATAATACGTATAATATTCAATAGTATCGGTAATATTACAAATAAACTTTGATAAACTTTTACTCTGGCGAATATGAATATAATGTAATAAATAATAAGAACTGAAATCCTAGATCGAAATTCAAAATATCGAATAGCGACTATTTGACAGATGAGTAATGTTGCCAAATTGTAAAATCGGTAGAAGTTCCTAAAGTTATTCATAACATGTTGAATTTATCTGCGCTTATAATTGCATAAAATAAATGCTTTAAAATAGAAATGACTCCAAAATCGGTAAATCGGTTGTACATTTTCAGTAGATTCGATAAATCTCCACAAAATCGATAGATCTGCAAAACATCGATAAGATAGGCGACGATAGAGATTATTAGTATGGCAACATTTATGGCAGTCTGACTGTGTATTCTATGGTCCGACGTCGCGTTCTGCGCATGCCGACAGACAGTAAACTGTGCCGTGTAAAAGTAAAATTTACACCGCGCATTTTTTATTGGTCAGAAAACGGTACAAGAAACTGTGTAGTTTTCTGAACAGGAAACTGCACAGTAAACTGTCCCGTTTAAAGTGGGGTTCTAGATAAATAATGTGACCATCTATCCAACAACTCCAAGAGATTCAATTTGAAGATTGAAACAGATAACTATGTGCATTAGGAATTGGCTTGAAGATCCTTTCGCCTGCCAACACTGCCTCTTCACACGTTAATTCCCTCTGTTATCGGGGCCCCCTGGCCTGTTGAGGTGGTTAAATCAAATCAAATGAATGAATAAACCTAAGTTCAAAGTAAGTGTTGCGAGCAGGATAAATATTTTGTAAAAATAGTCCCTTGACTGAAAAAAAGAGGGTCGAAGATTTATT
>JAGVSP010003215.1:0-54041 GCA_022494985.1 Micrasema minimum | reverse complement strand
GTGAACTAGTCATATTTGGAGTCGATTGTGTAAAATTTTTTGATTTGACCCTTTAAAAAAAAAAAAAAAAAATTTTTGAAAAATCCGTACCCCAAAACAAAGGAGGGTAACAAGCGCCCCCGCGCATGCCGATACCTGCACCAAAATTTAAAAGGGACGCTAACTAAACTAACAAATAACCATCACCCCCATTTCCCCGAGGATGGGGCAATTTCCCGGCTTCTACATCCAGCACAGAACAAACATGCTTTGAAACCGTCTTTTAGAGCGTCCTTTCATCACTCAATTCGCTCCACATGACCTAGACACCCAACGGTGGTACATTTTGTACTTAGTTTGCATTTGTAACAGTATGTACATTTCTCCTTAGTAATTAGACCACATCAGGGTGAAGAGATCATTAGATTTACGGCTACACTTTTGCAATAAATCTCTATGGATCGCAATCGGAATATTGCTTGGATGGGGGCTACCCCCACATGTTACAAAAACATTTTGAAACTTTTCTCTTATTCAGCTGGACAGCTTGCGAGCGCTTGTACGTGAGAATCTCTCCTTCTTGCACAGGGAGATCCTCTCCGCTCTCATCGTCATAGAAGTCCTCGCTCGCGATATCACTAAGGCACTCCTGGACACCAATGTACAAACAGAATTCGACTTTGAGTGGATTGGCCAACTCAGGTTAGTAAAAATCAATGAAATCGTTAATACACCAAACATTTCTTTGAGAAGATTTCAGATGCCACAACTGTGACATTGTAAACTAAGTACAAATAGTGCAAAAACATTATCAAGATACATTAATTTTAATTGTATCTCATATAGATTAAGTTGCTTTGAAGGTAAGTATATCTTTGTAGAATGATTTTAGGTAGGTTAAGGCGATGAATTATTGTTTTACAATTGACATCGATCGATATTTTGCATCATCCAATCACAAGATAATTGATTATTTGATTAGAAGAGTGTTCAAATATAAATAGTGAACAGAAAAATCATCAAGCAAAATTAGAATCGAGGATGTCTTTTGTTTTTTCCATGCAGATATTACAATGTTTGGAGTGGCGACGAGCCCACACCTCACGAGGGCCCAATTTATCCAGCAACCTTGAGATAGAAGTGTGAAATCAGCGACCGAGGACTCCCTGGACACGACCAGTACCTACGCACAGTTTTCTCCCAGCAGATGATGTACGTGCGCGCGCTCAACAACGTGCTTCCCCTACTATTCAAAGAAGTAACCTGGGCAACAGACTCCTCACGAGGGGCCAGGAAGGGCGATAGAAGCTCACCATAGTAATGAACGACCATGAGCCACTCCCTGGATGTCGGCTTAGATAATCTAATACACAATAAGACTAGATTCTCCATTGTAATGAAAGCACACTTAAGTCTTTAGAATACAAGAATTCACTAGAATATATTTTGCACTTCCATACAAATTTAGCCACCAGATTGGTTACCTCTAGTGGTGATGGCTTTAATGTGGGGGTGCACAGAGAGAAATGGAAAAACCCCCCCCCCAGTAACTTACAGTTATCTAGATGCCACATATGTACACATCAGAAAGTACATGAAAGTGAAATACAATGAAAACTTAACTAATTAAATTAAGATTGACATGAATTATGAAAATGGAAAAGTGTATGAAATGAATTTATAGATTGCCCCCACAATTTGGCCGGCAAGAAATTTTATACAAAAGTGTAGTCACGATGAAGGTTAAAATGTCTCTCCTCATCGTCCGATAGCGTTTCGGCAGAGTTCGGTAGGTCTTGCTTCGTTCCGCGTCGCCCGCGTGACGTATTTTTCCGCCACACCACACAATTTTCTAAAAATATACGCTTCACAGGGTCAATTTCATAATACCAATTATGATCAAAATCCACCGTCTAAAGACTCCAGAACTTAGGTCAATACACGAAACGTGAGACTTAGATGTCTAGTGATGACGTAGATGCGTATTGATAACGTAGTGGGTAACTAGACACCTAGACACGGTAGTATTTTTCATGTATGGATTGTCACTTCTCTGAAATCCTTGTTTGAAGGTGAAATCTTTTTGTAGTCCAGCAAAGCTCTACTGATTTCTTAAAGCTAATCTGTGAAATTTCATTGATACGGTTTCAACTGAGAAATAGTGAAAAACTTAAGGTCATCGTAGAATTTTTAAATCAAGGGAACTGCCTTAAAAATCCCCATAAGTATAACCGTTGCGTAATATTTTAGTAGAATACATTTTTAAATCTTTGATGTCATACCTACAAAATTCTCCTACAAAATTGGCGCATTCACCCCAACCTGCTCGGCAAGCTGGTCCCAAATTTACAGTGATAGTGATATTAGTGATTCTACCTCCTTTTTAGTCGTTAGTTACAACTACCTCCTGCGCGACAGCCGCCGCCTTTTGCGGTTTCAGCGGGTAGCAGGAAAGGTGATATGTTACATAAGTGCCCCCTTGCCTGTGCAGCGGGCGGCTGGTGATCACGCCCCTGACGGACCGCTGCTACCTCACCCTGATGGGGGCCATGCACCTGAACTTCGGGGGGGCGCCGGCGGGGCCCGCTGGCACCGGGAAGACTGAGACTACAAAGGTTAGCAACTGTCAGTTTACTATTTGGTGAAGAAAACGTCGCGTCGCACAGTGATTTACGTAGAACTAGCCAGGTGGACAAAAGTCAATTCAAAGAATCGACTAATTGGTTATTCCATGGCGATAACAACCCCCCATTAGTCACAATTCGAGGTAATTATAATGGCTAATATTCCAGAGCGATGAGTCATAAGTGGTTGAGTGAAGTAATAAGATAATTACATTTATGTTAACTATTTAGTTGCAATTTCGCAGTGCTTTCAATAACATCTAACAAGACTTGACGTGAAGAATATAACTATTTCTGTGATGGATTTTACTTTGGAGGGTAAGTATTTTTATATTTCATTAAAATTTTAATTCAAATGAAAGATAATGTGTTTTAATAGGTATTGAAAAATCTGTGCGAAAATTGTAATTTTTTTTTGGTTTTTAATTTTTCAATGTATTTAACTGATGATAAAATCACAAAGCCACATTTGCATCCATAAATTCTGGATATTTGGGTACTTTAAAAATGGATCAGAGCCTGTGCGAATTTAGCGCAACCAGACTGGTATGACATTCTATCCTCTCTGCCTACCCCCTCGGAGAAATGGCGTGATCCGTGATCGTTAGTTGGTTAATTTTGTTTTGTATATAAAATGAGACCTTGCACTGTGTGCAGGACAACTCGGCGAAAACTCAGTCCTAAAAAGGACCATTTAATTGTAAATTGTTATATACTGTATTCATTCATGTATTTGTACTTTGTATGTTGTATTTGTAAACGTGTTGGCTGGCGGTCCTTGTGAAGGCTTTAATTTTTCTGAAAGTCTGTTCTTTTATCGGTAGGATCTGGCCAAAGCTCTAGCTGTGCAGTAGAAAATTAAAACGAACCTCTTTTTTAATGTGTATGTAGTGGTTTTTGCTAATCACCACAATGGGACAATGTGAGAGATGGACAATGTGTCTACAACCAGATCTTAAAAAATCCTGATATTTCATTAGAAGCGTTTTTAGTGATTTGTAGCCGCGTTTGGTAATACTTCGAACTATTTCGAACTTTATGGCAGGTGTGTTTGTGTGTGCAGTTGTCATATTTTAATGTGTTTTTTGGTCATAATAAAATAAGTTGGACAATAAAGCGAGACTCTCGTAAAATTCACTAAACATAAGTCTCCAAAGACTTTAATTGTTGTGGCTTTTTGCGCTCCTAGGTGTTGTAGATTACTTTTGTTATTATTAAAGCTGTTTAAAGCCAGGAATTACTAGTTTTTGTGCTGGTCTGAGTGTCCAGCTTCAATATAAAGGTAGTCATCTTGTTTGGTTTTATTTTACAAATATAATCATCAAGAGAAATAACAATTATTTCTACTTGATCCCAATCCACATTACTCCTTTTCAACATTTTGACCACTGCAAATGAAAGATGTTTCGGCTTCCATGTTTACAGTTCTGGGGCGTGGGCGTGTTTCGACGAATTCATTCGAATCGATGTGGTTGTGCTGTCCGTAGTCGCCCAGCAGGTGGTGAGCATCCAGCGGGCGCAGATGCATCACCTCAGCAGGTTCATGTTCGTGGGCACGGAGATCGGCCTCAAGCCCTCGTGTTCCGTGTTCATCTCCTTGATAACCGGATTTGTCGCAGGTACAATCAAAAGATATTATTATACATTATTGACATGGGGAATGCCATGATCAAGTTGTGCCCACAGTCAAAACCGAAGTTCGCAAACATTCAGGAGCAACTTATGCCGCGACCCTGAGAATGTGAGACTTAATCTCTTTTGTTTGTAACACAACATTTTGAACTAATACAAATAACTTGTAGACAAATTACTGGATTTAATATACCCATGCTGGGTCTGAATAACAGATATTATTGATATCTCAATAGAGACAGAGAACTCTGGGAAACGAAAGTGGGTTCTCTAGGCGTTACAGGGCTTATGACCTGTCATTGGCTGGGTTAAGTGGCCACTCGATGTATTACAACATTCCCCATTCCCCCATCATCTGACAACCATTATGACAAATTTTGAACTTGTATATATGTAGAGTTAGTACAGAAGACATCCCACATCAATCATAAGCCCTGTAAACGCCTAGATAACCCACATTCGTTTCCAGATTTTCACTGTCTCTGTTGGATATCATAATATCTGATATCAGCCAGCATGGGTATAAATCCATAATTAGTCTACAAGTATTTGTATTAGTTCAAAATGTTGTTGTACAAAACAAAAGAGATTAAGTCACACTTTCTCAGGGTCGCGGCATAAGTTGCTCCTGAATGTTTGCTAACTTCGGCATAGACTGTGGGCAAAACTTGATCATGGCATTCCCCTACGCTCTTAATGAGATTCAGCGTAAATACCGAGAGAGTCTAAGATCAAGAAACTTCAAGTCACTTGGAAGAGTTTGCAAAGTCACACATTCTCAGACTTGATGTAAGCAATCTAAGGTAGATTTGACTTGACATTGTTTCTTGACACCACAGGGAACATGGAATGAGATTATTGGTAAAAGAATATAAATTATCAACAGAGGCTAAATTGGCAGTGCATAATGAAGTTCTGGAACCAACCCTTATGTATGGAAGCGTAAGCATGGAGTTTGGAAAAATAAGGATGAAAGTAGAATGAATGCAGTGAAATGCGATCTCTCAGGTCACATGTGTGGTAAAACAATGTATGATAGGTGCGACTAATGTTGAAATAGAGCCGAAATGCAAGGCTTGAGATTAACATTAATCGACAAAATAAAGAAGGTTTCTTTTACGTTGGTTCGGTTCATGTAGAGCGATGGATGAAGAAAGAACGGCTAAAAAATATATGAATGTCGACTGTCCTGGATGAAGAAGTCGAGGAAGGCCGAGAAAGAATGGCATATCAAGTAAACAAGCGCATGAAAGTGGGCATGTAAGAAGTCGGAATAATCGACGTGGTGTGGCGTCAATCCTCACAGCTACCCCTTCGGGAAAATGGCTGATTGTTAGTATAGTTAGCTGTTATTATTTAGGCAGCTTTATGCTGGTGCGCTATATCATGTGTACGGCTTTCTTGAACTGGTTGACCAGTATGGAGTGGACAACTAGGCCTGGCAATTTGTTCCAGTCTGACCACCCTGCTGGGAAGGAAGTTCTTTAAGGCTGGCTGAGGTGGAATTGGGGTCCGATCGATCTGTTATCTAGATAGAAATATCTATTATCGTAGATAGAAATATCTTCGGTTTTCAAGAGACTCTGTATTCATCCATCGTATCTTGCAGGAAGAACGGAGCTGCCAGACAACCTGAAGCCCCAGTTCCGGCCCGTGGCCATGAAGGTGCCCAACTTCTGGCTCATTGTGTGAGATATCGCTCTTCTCCTACGGCTTCACGGAGGCCAAGTCGCTCTCCATCAAGGTGGTCACCACGTTCAAGCTGTGCTTCGAGCAGCTTAGTGCCCAGGTTAACATGGCTGATTTCATTAATTGAAAACTTGCACTTGCCAATATTGTTGCAAACAATCAAGATTCCCACGCACTGTGAAACCAAAGCGGTGCCGTACGCCAGCATTGGTGCAGATAAGGAATTTTCTTAATCTTTGGTGTGATACTACAAAACAGACACACAACCATGTTGCTGCAAAAACCACCAATTGGTCCAAGAAGCCTAGTCTAATACTCAAGTAAAATGTACAACTTACCTCCAATGTCCATTAGGACACTTAAAAACCACTCTGCCTAAAATAGCAATAAAAAATGGATAGCGGAGGTGGATTGTGCACAGATTATAGAATGGATCATGCCAAGTAGATAATGTAGAATTTATTCATTATTTATTTAAGTGTAAAATGTTTCGCTCGGCATGATATCCCAGTGAGAGAACATTACCATTAAATATGTATGAAAAAATGAATAAATAAATTTACAAATCGGTACAAGAACCCCAACTGATAAAAATCTCGCTTATAATTACATGGGCTATGTAAACCAAAATTTTCTGTGAATGCAAGAAATTAAATAAAAATTTACAAGAACTCAGATGCAATCGGTTAATAAACGGACAACTAATAACAGAGATACACTCATGCGAAGATTTGATTTGGTGTACATCACCGCTCGTAAGTGGAATAAAAACAATAAAAGATTGTAATCTCGCTTTCTCGCGAATTGCACCGGATGGCTTTGAGATTCATTGTTTGTATATTCTGCATCCCAAAACTTGTGCAATAGGGTTCTTCCAGATAACACAAATATTCTTGAAAAACGTTTATAAATATTTAAGTAATATTATATACAATTCCACCGATAGTAAAACACAATGAATCAAAAAATAGTTTCATTTATTAAATTTGTGGGTATATTAAAAACACGAAATTACGAGTGCCTTTTACGCCCGTATATTGCAAAATGACGTCATACCAGTCTATCCGTGGAAGGCGTGAACTTCATTCTGTAGTTGAGCGCCTATATTGATGTGACGTCACACCGCAGCCGCTATATGGATGATATTGCGAGCGATTTGAAAAAAGCGCTATTTCAAACCGCGCTAAAAGAATTCCTTGATATTGTAATTTTATCAATCATTTTTTTTAAAAAAATATAAAAAATCGGAAAGAAACCCAATTGCCTGTCTGACCGATGCGTGACGACCTGATTCAGGACCCCTACGACTACGGATGAGGGCTTGAAGAACGGTGATCACGGTGGCCGGGAACCAGATCCGCCAGCTGAAGGACACCCTGGACGAGAAGCAGATCGTGCTGCGGGCCCACCGCTACGTCAACGTGCCCAAGTTCCTGAGGGATGATCTCATCCTATTCAATGGTGATGTATTTCACATCTGATACTCCACCGCGTTACTCGCGGCCGCTTCCCATTTTTTAATAACTCTATATTCGAAATCAGGTCGCCCATAACCCCTTTAAACGATACCAATCTTCAATTAATACTTTGGTATTCCTCGATTTTCTGCACGGAATTTAACATTAAAGCAATGATTTTTCCACACCGTTTTAGATATCGATAAGGATTGCGTGATTGTATGACTATTTAATTATTTTTGTAAGCTGCAAGACGTGTTGTGACTCTAGCCTCTTTGGTTGGAAACAGCGCTCTTGAGGCGATTTATCGCGAAAATAACGTTTTCATAATTACCCTGTTAGAAATTAATAGGTACATAAGTAATAAAGAAAGTGAATATCTAAAATATACCCATTTATTCGATTAAATAGAATGCTATCCTGGTGCCCTTTTTAACAGTAACATCAATTTATAGGTTATTCCGACTATTTAGAAAAAGCAGCCCCAAAATTGAAATATTTGGAGTATAAAGTCATTAGAAATTCAAAAACAAAATCATAATACATGATAAAAATGTATGATTTCAGGTATAATTTCGGATCTTTTCCCACTGGTAGAGAATCCTGCTGTGGACCACGGCATATTGGAGAAGTCCATACGAGTGTGGATGGGCAAGTTGGGATGTGATGAAGTGGACAGAATGTATCGCATTTCACAGGATATTATATGAGAATGTGTGAAATAATCAATAATATTATCAGATCGACAATGAACGCTATATTTTTCAGCTTACGTACATAAAACTATTCAGCTTTATTAGACAACCGTTGTGAGGCACGGTCTTATGCTCGTCGGGCCCGCTGGCACTGGAAAAACCAAGGTATCAATAATTCCTATTTCTTATCAAGCTAAATTCCTCATTCCGAAGCTCCATTCCCAACTCACTCAAGACTCGAGTGTTCAACCAATGCATTCTGCCCGTCCTTACTTATGGCGTGGTAATAATGACTCTGACCAAGCAATCCTCCATAAAGTTGCAAGTTTGCACAGAGGAGCATGAGAGAACTATGCTTGGAATAACATTAAGAGACAGAAAAGGAACGATTAGATCCGACGCCAAGACAAAGGTCTGCGACGTGGGTGGAGCGAATTGCTTGGTTGAAGTGGAAATGGGGCCGGTCAACATAGCCAGAATGACGGACAAAAACGCGTTCTGGTATGGAGACCGGAAACCAGACATCCGCCGATGCATTGCACTTGTGTATCGATACGATGCACTAATTAGGCGTAGATGTTCCATTATTTGGATAAAGAAAAGTAGTAGGTTAACCACAAAGAGTCTCTGAAGTAATTTAAAGTAGGGTGGATGCCATAGCTATTAAAAAATATATTTAACAAAATAAAGTATTGTTGGAACTGTATTAACTTAATTATAACATTTAAGGTATTTTTTTGGGAGAAATCCAATGGCCTTTTATAAAACCTAATCGAAATTAGTAAAAGCCTAATACAATTTGCTTGTAATTTACAGTAATTGGACGCATTTTCATTTTCTCATGTATTATAGGCTATTTCTTAATTTATCAAAGAAATATTGACAAATACTGATAGATTCAAACCTTCCACGTAGTGTAATGCATAACATGGCGTCAAAGCTTTTGAAAAAATGCTCCGAGTGATGAAGAAAGTTGTTCCTAGGGTAAATGGCTAACCAGATTCACTGTCAAATAAAAATGCCCGAATGTCAAGTTTCGCCATTGAAATAAAACAAGTATTAATATGCATTTAACTTAGAGAAAGAACTCACTAAAAAATGCAGTATTAAAAAGAACTGCATTTACTTAGAGAAAAGAACTCACTAAAAACAAGTATTAATGCATTTACTTAGAGAAAGAACTCACTAAAAACAAGTATTAATGCATTTACTTAGAGAAAAAACTCACTAAAAACAAGTATTAATGCATTTACTTAGAGAAAGAACTCACTAAAAAAAGTATTAAAATTTACTTAGAGAAAGAATTAAAAAAAGTATTAATTTGGTAGAATAAATTCTTTGAGTAGGCTTGTTTTTGAAAATCTAATTTAGAGATGCCTATTATTGATGACGTAGCGAGTGACTTAGTGGGTAACTAGACACCTCAGACACGGGTAGTATGGAATGTCACTTCTCTGAAATGCTTGTTGGAAGGGTGAGCTTGTATTGTTGCAGTGTTACTACATACTGAAGGCGGCCATAACAGCCCTGAAGGGTAAGCCGTGCCCGGACGGCACGCCCTTCACCACTGTCCACACATTCTCGCTCAACCCCAAGTCCATCACTATGGGACAACTGTACGGAGAGTTTGACCTGCAAACTCACGAATGGTTTGTATAAAAATTCAGATGTTTTAAGCAATCAGCATGAAGCTAAAGCTATGCTCAATCTTGTAAACTGACCATACCTTTAAGAGCACACTCACCACGTGACTCGCGACCGCTGCGCGCGCGACGCATGGAATTTAACAGTAGAGCAATGATTTTTTCATACATTTTAGATATCAACCAGATGCGTGTTTGTATCGTCTTATTTTTTAATAATTTATTATATGTCCTTTAACAAATTAAATATTTTAAAAATAAGACAATGCAAACACGCATCTGGTCGATATCTAAATTGTGTGAAAAAATCATCGCTCTAATGTTAAATTCCAGGGAGAAAATCGAGGAATACGTTTGTATGGGAAGCGGCCGCGAGTCACATGGATAGAATAACAATCCTTACGATATGTGTTCTGAGAATTTAGAGAACTCGCGTCACATGTGTTAGATGTATTAGGAGAAAAATTTTAATATGTTTGATTGAAAATTATTTTGTCTTTTTCAGGAGACCGGACGGTATTATTGTCCAGCTTTGAAATTTTTTTTGTCTTTTCCCCATGACCGGGTATAAGGACGGTATATTGTCCAAGTTGGTGCGTTTAGGAATAGCAGCCGAGGATTAAAGACAAGCTCTGGTACTGTTATGTTGGTCCTGTAGATGCTGTTTGGATCGAAAATATAACTAACTCGGTGAGTCCTTGTAATATTGAATATTAACTCTTAACTAATGGAGACGGGCATTTCTCAACTAAATGAGGAAAATCCACTTGCTACCTCGGAATTGAATTTTAAAAATGCTTTCGTGTAGACGCAAATATTTAAAAATTTTGAAGTGGATGAAATAATCCCAAAACGCACGCAAAAATTTAATAAAAATGTTGAAATTAGCATTCATTTCAAAATCTTAAACAAATGACGTCACTCCTTGTTTTAAGTGTAGTGTTTCCGGTTTCCCCGTTTTTAAACCCCGTAGCCGCGTTCCATGGAATTTTAATATGGAATACAATCTACATAAAAGCTTTCTATTGCAAAAAGATGGCGACGCCATTCAGTCTCCCTAGAACAGCTGTTAACAGTATATGACAAGTTGAGTTCGACGGTATATTTTATCTGTTCTTCCCGCGTCAGTTTTGCATAGATTTTTGACAGTTTTGTTACTGGCTGGGGAAAAATACCATGGCCTTAAAACAACCAACGTTTTTATGACGTACTGCTCCTGCAAAAATGACGCAGTTAGTACATAGTTGGTATTTAGCGCGGTAATTGAAATGTTGCAACTTAGTTGAATAGCTTGTTAGTGTTAACTTAAAGGTCTATGGATGCAGAATGATATTTTTTTCAAATTACTGAAAAAAAATGTTTTTATTTTGTTGAAAATCCGACTCATCTAACATATCTTCTTTGATGTCTCAATCCTAGGGATTGGTTTACAACAAGATTCTACATCTTGTTCTCCACTGTAACTTTATTTTTCCCTGCAGCCCTTTTTAATTCAACTTTATGAGGTGCATTTATTGCATCCACACACACATTTTTTTTTATTTTTTAATTTTTTTAATTAAATAATTTTATTTTAAGTAAACATGTATTTTAATAAACAATGTCCATAAACATGTATTTTATTGTTCCCCGAGGCTTAGCCGGGGCTTGTCTGCGGGGTTAATTACATAATTATTAATTTTTTTTTTATTTTCTTCTTGTGTTTAGATATTCCCTCCTGGCAATCCCCTGTACCCTAATCAATATTTATTATTATTATTTATGCAGGACAGTAGTATTTGCTGCGTGAAGTTATATCTTATGTACTGCTTTCTGTCCTGCCTTCTGCATCCATCTAAACGGTTTCTTGACGATGTGGAGTGGAACAACTAGGCCTGGCAACTTTTCAGAAAACCACCTAAATGGGAAGGAAGTTTTTTTTTTCCTAGGGTTTGAGGTGGAGACTGGGGACGATAGAGAACTTCCAGTTGTTGGCCCTGCAAAGGTTGGATGTTGGGATTAACCAAACAGCCGATAACTTATTTGTCTAATATTCTATCTTATGAGAATTAAGCCTCTCCATATCACAAGTTTTGCGGTGGTGACCAAGGTGCTAGAGACGACAACAAGAAGCATCCTTCTGGCGAGCGGGGAGATACATGAGGTAAACGGAAGGTATTTTATGATGGTTCGGTTATGTAGAGCAAATGAATGAAGAGAGGACGGCTAAAAAAAACTTCGATGTGAGTGTGTTTGGGTGTAGAAGTTAAAGAAGGTTGAGAAAAACATGGGATGATTATGTGTATCAAGTGCTCATGTGAAAAGTCGGAATAATCGGTGTGCGTGCATGAGAAGATTTATGAATGTGAGAAACAAGAAAAGTGTGCCAGGACCTTGGGAAGAATCACTTTACTAATAATAATAGCCAGGAAAATGGTGTGGCGGAAGTAATACGTCACGCGCGAGACGGCGCGAGTCGGCCGACCTCCGCTGAACGCTGCCGAACAACGGGAGACTCATTTTAGCCATCATCGTGACTCGACGTTAATTTTGCACATATTTCTTACCGCCAAATTGCGTTCAAATCTAAATTCATTTTGTACATTTCTATCTTCATAATCCATGTCAATCTTAGTTTAAATAGTTAAGTTTTCATTTGCATTTGTATTTGTATTAACTTCTGTATAATAAATGTGCACTAAAACTGTAAATACCTACTCTTTCATTTCTTTCATTCTGTGCACCCCAACCACCATAAAGTGGTGACCCCGACGTTTGAACACGAAACACAACTTAAATGTAAAACGCTCTTCAAGTTGATCGGAAGACTGTTGGTGTCCATCAATAGTCCGCCATCTCCATGGTGAGTTTTTCGTGGTTTTCTCATCATCTCAGATTCGGAGAAGTTCCCTTTGGTCCACACCAGATGTAACCCGCCTGATCCCAACACAATATATGAATAATCTATTATAACAGACAATGATAGAAAGTCCACATGATGAAATATAAACCTTGTCCATCATAAGCAAGGTAAAAAAAATTAAAAAGTGTGCCAGGACAGAGTGGTGTGGCATTCTACCCTCTCGTATCTTGTTCACAATCCTCAGTTGGCGGAGTTCCTCAAGGACCAGTTCCGCGGCCTGTTCAACTTCTACCTGCTGCCGGCCATCGCGCTGCTGCGCTCCTCGCTGAAGGAGCTGCTGGGCTCCACGGACTCGTCGCTGGTGCTGAAGTTCCTGGAGTTGGTCTCCTGGCGCCTGCGCCCGCTCACGGGCAAGGACGGCCGCGCCCCGCCCGGGCCCCTGCACCAAAAAAACATGGGTAAACAAACAACTCAACATACGTTGTAATGCTTTTTAATTCATTTGATAAACTGTTTATTAACTGTTTATTTCAAAACAAGTCTCCTTAGGTCTGGTTTAGTGGTAGAGAATGTCTGCTGTCCAAATATTTCCTTAACCTCTCAAATATATAACATTTTGATGGATATGACGGCTCTACAGTGCCGGACCTCTGAGCACTTGGAAGTTGCCCTTCCTTAACAAGGGACTGTCTAGGTTAGGTCGAGTTAGGTTTGGCCTGCGTATTGCCTCGTATAACGGAGTACGCGCCCCGCAGTGAACCTGGCGCCGTGCTGGGTGGTGTGGTGCCTGGTCTGGTCGGTGGGCGCCACGTGCGACAGCAACTCGCGCCTCAAGTTCTCGGAGCACCTGCGCCAGGCCATGAAGGAGAAGGGGAGAGAAGCTGCCCTTCCCTAACTAGAATACTGTCTAGGTTAGGTCGAGTTAGGTTAGGCCTGCGTATTGCCTCGTATAAAGGAGTACGCGCCCCGCAGTGAACCTGGCGCCGTGCTGGGTGGTGTGGTGCCTGGTCTGGTCGGTGGGCGCCACGTGCGACAGCAACTCGCGCCTCAAGTTCTCGGAGCACCTGCGCCAGGCCATGAAGGAGAAGGGAGAGAAGCTGCCCTTCCCTAACGAGGGGACCGTCTACGATTACAAGTAATGTGCATTTGTTATCCTTTATTTTTAGCCTTATCAATATTTTTTTGACTTTATTTGATATTCGTGAAAAGTAATATGTTGACTGGAAGTTGCCACATTGGGCAGCTGTTTTGCTCAAGATAATTTTAGTTAAACAGCATAAGGCCTCATTAATGTAATGGTAAATTGAGCAATAGGGTTCTTCCAGATAACATGAATATCCTTGAAAACGCTATAAATATTTAAAGTATATTTTTACAATTCCAACGATATAAAACACAATGATCAAAAATTTTGTTTTCATTTATAAATTTATGTTTTAAAAACACAAAATTACGAGTGACTTTTAACGCCCGTTTTTTGGCTAATGAAGTCATACCCGTCTACCGTGGAAGGCGTGAAATTCATTCCGTAGTGAGCGCCTATATTGCTGTGACGTCACACCGCATGCGCGCTAAATGGAGGATTTTGCGAGCGATTTGAAAAAGCGCTATTTCAAACCGCGCTAAAAAAATTCATATGACATCGTAAAAAAAAATAAAAAATTGCCTTGATATTGTTATTTTCAATCATTTTTTTTAAATAAAAAATAAATAATCGGAAAGAACCCAATTAACCGATCGCCCTTTGTATGTATAAAATAGTTTCTCCTAAACATTTAGACAAATGGTTCTTTCGTATTACATATACTATGTATAGACAGAGGTGGTATTATTCATTTTCTCAACTTAATGAATGTGAATATTTGGATGTTCAGATTAAACGACGGAGGATTCACGGACCTCACCGACGACGGAGAGCCCATCCCGCCAACTTGGAGAAGCTGGATGGAGGGGATGACCAAGATGGTGGTCAGCCTGGAGACCACATTCACGGGTAACGTTCCCCTCAAATCAACCTTGAAGTATTTAGCTTAAATTGTAGAATATCCACGTTCCTGAGCTAATCCTTCATCAAACAAAATTTTGATTGTGTCCGCAAATCTGATGATTTTTTTTATTCACCGCAAGTGTACATTTATTTCATCACCATCATCATCATACCATATGGAATCCACAAACTGCCTCCAGGCCAAGCGATCGGCCACCAGCTCCCGTCCATCCCCACAAGTCAAGTCCACGTCCCGCAGCTCTGACGCAAACTGCCGACGAATTGTCAACAGTGGACGACCATGCGCCGAGAACCTGATGCCTTGTAAAATGGGCAAGCATGGTTAAGGCTCTCGGGAGGCATACGTAGTATATGGCCTAGCCAGCCGAAACGCCTTCGCCGGATTGGGTGATCCGTTGCCTCACCTCTGTGTTCCTTACAATGTCAAACCACCGCACACCTAAAATTCTTCTAAGACACCTATTCTCTGCACTCAGAAGTCTTCTATCTTGGGCCCTGGTTAGGTGCCACGATTCGCAGCCATAAAGGAGAACAGGAGTGATGCAGGAGTTATAAGGGCGGAATTTTGTTTTAACCGAGTAAACATTCGATCTCCAGACAGCTTTCATACTGTTGAATGCGGCGCCCGCTACTCCAAGCCGCACTGCCAGTTCTTTCTGAACTCTGCCGTTTTCTGTCATGTACATTTATTCTATGATACATTAACAGGGGTGGTTTTGCCCTTATAAGACCCCCTGATAATAGGGTTGTTAACCTAATTTTCTGTGAATGCAGTGCAATCGGTGCAATCCGTTTAAAATCGGATATTTAATTTCAGAGATAAAATCATTTAAAGTTGGATTTTTTAAAGATTTTTACTATTGGCGAATAAAAACTACAAATGATTCTTCTCAAGACTGGGTGTTTGTGATATTGTTCCCTTCTGATGACGGACAAGTATAGTCAAAGCTAGTTTGTCTGTTGCATTGCAGATATCGAAGTGCCGACCATAGACACGATCCGCAGCACGTACGTGCTGGGCTGCAAGCTGGTGAACAGCGAGTCGGCGCTGTGCGTGGGCCCGCCGGGCTCCGGCAAGACGCTGGCCGCGCGCTCCAAGCTGCAGCGGAACCCGCCGCCCAACCTCATCTGCGACTTCATCGTCTTCTCCGCCCGGACGTCGGCCAATGAGACACAGGTGGCTCTAGACAATTTCCAACAAAGTTTGAGTTTTGTAAAGGTTTTGTGTGCAATTGGGTTCTTTCCAATTTTTTTATTTCAAAAAAATATATATATATTTTTTTAATTTTTACGATGTCATATGAATTTTCTAGCGCGGTTTTGAAATAGCGCTTTTTCAAATCGCTCGCAAAATCCTCCATTTGGCGCGCATGCGGTGTGACGTCACAGCAATATAGGCGCTCACTACGGAATGAATTTCACGCCTTTCACGGTAGACGGGTATGACGTCACTAGCCAATAACGGGCGTTCAAAATCATTCGTATTTTCGTGTTTTAAAACATAAATTTATAAATGAAAAATTTTTGATCGTTGTGTTTTATATCGTTGGATTTGTAAAATTATATTTTAAATATTTATAACGTTTTCAAGGATATTCATGCTATCGGGAAGAACCCTATTGGGGATTTCACCGATCGCATGTAGAATCCAATCTTTAAATAATAATTATATTAAGAGCATACTCCACCACGTGACTCGCGGCCGTTTCCCATACAGACGTATTCCTCGATTTTCTCCCTGGAATTTGACATTAGAGCAATAATTTTTTCACACATTTTAGTTATCGACCAGATGCGTGTTTGCATCGTCTTATTTTTTAAATATTGTATTTGTTAAGGGAGATAAATACATTCATTTCTAGACGTCATCACTGGACATCTGCGTCATCACTAGACATCTACGTCACACGTTTCGTGTATCGGCCCAAGCGCTGGAGTCTTTAGGCGGTGGAATTATATAATAAATGGTGTTATGAAATTAACCCTAGGAAGCATTTTAGAAAATTTGTATGGAAACGCCCCTTGAAACGAATTTACCTGTTATTTTTTCATCCAGGACTTGATCGAGCTGAAGTTAGAGAAGCGCAGGCGAGGAGTGCTCGGCCCGCCCATCTCCAAGAAGCAGGTGTTCTTCATAGACGACATGAACATGCCGGCCCTCGAGGTGTATGGGGCCCAGCCTCCCCATAGAGCTGCTGCGCCAGTGGATGGACTTTATGGGTAAATAAAACAATAAATTGCTTGCCTGTTTTATTAGGCAACTGGTTCTCGGCGTCCTGAACTGCTGACAGATGGTCGACTCTGATGCCTTAAAAAACAGCCATCAAAAAGTGCATAGTGAAGGTGAGTCGTACACAAATTGCTTTCCTACAAATCCCACAAAACAGCAAAATTTTGAGAAAAAGAACCCTCCCTCGAATAGCTTAAGTTAACATTTGACACCGGTGTTGCCGAGCAGAAAGCGGCAGTGTGGCAATAATGGCGACCTCTGCAGCGTAATGACTAAGACAAGAGGTTCGGGTATGATCCTCAGTGAATTTTCTGAAACATGGTTGTTTGTGATGGTTTTCCTCTTTGTTATTTGATTCTGCTGGCTTGTTAAAGTGGTAAAAATTATAAAATTAAACCGTATGTAACTTGCAATTTACGTACAGATCAACTGAAACACGGTGTGGTATAAATTTATCACCATTTCTAGAATTCCTCGGCTGGATATGGACATCATTTGAAGCAATACTCTCTCTTTTCAGGCTGGTACGACAGGAGGAACGTGTGGGGGACTTCAGGTTCCTGGTGGACATGAGCTTCGTGGGGGCCATGGGGCCCCCGGGCGGGGGGCGGAACCCCGTGTCCATGCGCCTCCTCAGGCACTTCCACTACATCGGGTTCACCGACATGGGAGATGACAGCAAGGTAAACTGTTCAAAATGAAAAGAGATAATCTGTTTAATTTCTCTTTTTCCTCTTAATCTTAAATCTCTAATGCTGGTCCCAGTAACGGGCTTAAAGCAAAAAGAGATCAAGTTTTCTCATCCCGTTTTAATGGCACTCAATTAATCAAAAGAGCCTTTCCACATCACAGCGCGAGATATTCGGCACGATCTTCAAGGCCTGGACGGACAAGACGGTGGGCTGCGCCAGCGCCTTATGGAGCCAGTGCTGGCGGCCACAGTGGAGGTGTTCAACACCATCATCGCCGACCTGCTGCCCACGCCGGCCAAGAGCCACTACACCTTCAACCTGCGCGACCTTGCCAAGGTGTTCCAGGGGCTGCTCATGCTGGACCCCGCCACGGTCTCTGTGAGTACCACAAACTGACTGAAGAGAGAATGCTAGAACTGTGTAGAAGCATCTAGACGTTTCTACTATGTAAAAAGGGACTACAATGAAAGCTCCACCCTTTCTCTAGACGACTGCTTTAAAGACTATTGAGTCTTTTTACAGTCCAGCAAAACTCTACCGATTTGTTCAACAAAGCTAAAACCGCAATTTTAAGATAAAAATACGGATGAATTTACGTTATGTACGCCAAACAAATGCTTTCATTGCCCCCTACCACTGTCTCGGCTTATGTATCATAATTGTCATTGTTTCCATCAAACCCAAACCAACCAGAGTCTGCCCAAATTAACAGTGGTAGGGATGTTAGTTTTCTACCCCGATCATTATTTATTAGTAATTACAAACCACCGTGTGGAGACCCGGTATCCCGCCTCGCCAGGCCCCCCATCCCAGACATCCACCGTTGCATCCGCGGTCAGGGTTTCAATGGAGGGGGGATTACGGAAAAGAGGGGAGGAGACAGAACGCAAGTGTGCATCTCACACTATCTGTTAGCACTCAGGAACTCAGTAAAAAAGGGACTGTATGGAAGGCTGAATTGTAGGCTATTTTCCCTTATCATTAAAATATGGTCTCCACAGCAGGTACGCTATTCACAGAGATCGTATAGAGCACACCTAAAATATTTTTCTTAAACATTTAAATAATAGAAATCATGTTACTTTTTGTCTGCTTTGTATCATAAAATTCAAAGCTTTGAAAGTAGATGCCTAATTATTGATATAAGCGTTCTTTTTAAGATCTTACACGATCAAATTGACTGCCCTCAAATTGTAGAAAAAATCTCATACTGAGTACCTGTTCATAGAACTCGTCACCCTGCACTTCTTTATGTACCACATTCCTCTAGGAACTACTTGAAAAATAGTGAATATCTTAGGAGATTGCCGAGTACCTAAAATGACAGTTTTGGTGATATTGATGTACTCAATTGTTATTATAACCTCTCTATTAGGTCCGTTGGTACTTCTCTGTGCCTGCGACCGGCCAACTAGTCTGTAATGGCTCCTGGTACCTAGAGGGTCCGGTGGGGTTGCTGATGGTTAGCTTGTCTGTAGGGTTTGATGAAGTATTGAAGGATGATTTAGTTGTTGTAGTTGCAGCGGAGTGTGTGCTGAAGGTGCTCAATGTTGTTTTTTTCTCTTTTTTAAACTTTTCAACTTTTGTATTGTATTTCTACCGACCTCCGCCGAACGCTGCCGAACAACGACGAGATCATTTTAGCCACCATCGTGACTCTACGTTAATTTTGCACAGATTTCTTACCGCCGCATTGCGTTCAAATCCAAATTCATTTTGTACATTTCTATCTTCGTAATCCATGTCAATCTTAGTTTAAATAGTTAAGTTTTCATTTGCATTTGTATTTGTATTAACTTCTGTTTAATAAATGTGCACTAAAACTGTAAGTACTCTTTCATTTCTCTCTGTGCACCCCACACCACTAAAAGTGGTACCAAATATTCTTTGAATGTTTATGTGCTGTTAATAATTTTAAGAGAACTTGTAATTGGCTTCATTTTTTGATTTCCTAACTATGTAGGTACTTTTGCTCGTGCATAAGCTGTATGTTCAATTCATTTATTAATTTGATTACAAAAATACACTTTATTTTGTGATAGGGTACAGCAGGGGACGTATGAAATAGTGTCTGCCAGATAGGATGATAGGATGATAGTGTGAGATGCACACATGCGTTCTGTCCCCCTCCCCTCTTTTTCCCTAATACCCCCCTCCATTGAGACCCTGACCGCGCGGATGCACGGGCGTGGATGTCTGGGATGGGGGGCCTGGCAAGGCGGGATACCGGTCCTCCACACGGGTGGTTGTAATTACTAATAAATAATGATCGGGGTAGAAATTAAACATCCCTACCACTGTTAATTTTGGGCCGACTCTGGTTGGTTTGGGTGATGGAAACAATTATAATACATAAGCCGAAACAGTGGTAGGGGTACAATGAAAGCATTTGTTCGCGTACATAACGTAAATTCATCCGTATTTTTATCACACTAACAATCTTAAAATCGCGGTTTAGCTTGTTGAAAAAAAATCGGTAGAGTTGGCTGGACTGAAAAATGGCTCAATAGTCTTTAAAGCAGTCTAGGGAAAGGGGCTTTCATTGTTTGTTAATACACTTTATTTTAAGAATGCACAATGTTCTAAATACCTCATCTTCTCTCTGTAATTGTAGGATTGGTCTCAGATTGCCCGCCTCTGGCATCACGAGAACTGCAGAGTTTACCAAGACCGACTGGTCAACAATGCTGACAGGTCGTGGTTTGATAAGTGAGTATATTTCTGTCCACTATCTTCCTCCTGTTGCCACGTTCTCCTGTGCGGAGCAAGGAGGTTTTGTAATAACAATAGGGAGGCATGATAAACTCGGAGAGGTGACGCTTAAATTAATGAATGATCGTGACGAAGGAATTAACTGAAATTGTATTTAAATGCTTATCTGTTCTATTGTTTATAAGAATTTTACTCAATTTGGAGAAATAATTTATCTGTTTTCTGTCATATTTAATCGTATTGCATAGAAAGACATTATTACATACGAAGTTCCAAATTATTCCATTTCCTGCGAGAACACAGAAATCAAAAGTAATTTTTTTCAAGGTTGGATACATACTGTGATGTATTTCTCCTTGATTATTGGGCCTTTTGTCCTATTGAGGTAGTTAAAAATTTAAAATTACCATAAATATCTTAATGATGATATATCTTTATATAATATAATATATATATATATATATATTCCCCAAGGGGTAGGCACAGCGGAAAGAATGGAAAGAAGGCCACACCACTCTGTCCTGGCACACTACCCTTGCTTTCTCCACATTTGTTTACCTTCTCATGCACGCACACCGATTATTCCGACTTTTTACATGACCACTATATGTACAAACTTCTTCGACTTCTACACCCAAACACACTCACATCACAGATTTTTTTAGCCGTGCTTTCATTATTCATTCGCTCTACATAACCGAACCATCGTAAAAGACCTTTCTTAATTTTGTCAATAATGCTTATCTCAGCCTTGCATTCTGCTCTAATTTCGTCATATATAGTTTTACCTCCACCTGAAAGATCGCATTTTAACAGCATTATATACAGGGCTAATTTTTGGTCAGTTAACAAAAAAAAACCTGAATTCAGTATCGTTAATAGAACCCATTTCAATAAAAAAACATGTACTTTTTATTTTTACGATTTATTATTTTTATTCCTAATAATTTTTACAAATTACGCACACCCTACTCACAGCTGGTCATCTGAGTTCATGCGCGGCGCATAAGGGTAAGTGCGACGGAGAGGGTGGGGGGGTGGACGGACGCTCCGCCTAACCGAGTGATGGTGGCCAAGTCTTCTACTGTTTCTGTGGAATCATTTGGATGCACTTTTATTTTTTTTAATCTGAGAAAGTTCATGTTTTTTTTATTGAAATGAGTTCTATTAACGATACTGAATTCAGGGTTTTTTTTGTTAACTGACTAAAAATTAACTCTTTCATTTAATAAAATAAAATAAACAAACTCTTCGAGTTGATCGGAAGACTGTTGATGTCCATCAATAGTCCGCCTTCTCCATGATGAGTTTTCCGTGGTTTTCTCATCATCTCAGGCAGAGGAGGAGAAGTTCCCTTTGGTCCACACCAGATGTATCTCGCCTGATACCAACACAATTTAATATGAATAATCAATTAAGATATATACATGGTGTAACAAAACTCGTAGTACAACCCGAAAACTGGTGAATCTACACCATAATGTGGAGTTGAATGTGTAATATGACTTTTTAATCTGAACTTGAATTTTTCTTCTCATAAAAGGTTTCATTAGTACCGCAGATTAAGTAAAATTGAACAAATTCATATTAAAAAGCTGCTTTTGACTTTGTTTTATTTATGGATAGTATGAATTTCACAAAATACATGATATTTTATAACAATTTTCAAAAAATTTATCAAAAAATATTTCAACTTCGTACTCAATTTTCTCAAAAACTATGGGTCAAATCCAAAAATTTTATTCTACAAAATCGACTCCAAATATTTTATTTTATTTTATTCGGGATACCAACAAATTTACAGGTTAAACATAATATAATTAAAACTAATAATTAACAATAACATGCCTGCCATCCAATTATATGTATCCGCAGGTAGCTTTAAACAGTTAAAAGAATATACTTATAATGTAAATAAATATTTGTCATCTTAAGTCTGTAAGTTTTTGAGTTCCTTTTATATATTTGTTATATGGGGTATTAAACATATCTAAGCTATTAAATTTTTATCATCAAACGCCTTACAAATTCGAGGAATCGTAGAATTATTTCTGTGATTTGTTTTAACTTTAGGTAAGTGAAAAAGTTTAGGCAGTCTAGTTGGTCTGGAAGGGATAATATTGTGTAGATTCACTGGTTTCCCGCTTGTACATTGAGTTTTGTTGTATAACAGTGTATACACTTTCATCCATGTCATCCATGCCGTGTCCTAAATGATTAAAAATATTAAAAATAAGTATTAATTTGCAGTTGGAAGAAGTGCTCATGACGTATATGGCTGAGTACAACACCATGACTACGGCCCCCATGAACCTGGTGCTGTTCAGTGACGCCATCGCTCACATCTGCCGCATCTCTCGCATCGTCAGGCAGCCCATGGGCAACGCTCTACTCCTGGGTATGGGGGGCTCGGGTAAGCTCTGCTATACTAATATAACACTTTATATCTTCTCTCCTGATTTTCGTATTAATATTTCATGTGTGGTGCCGTGGACTGGCTTAAACCCACTTTATATGGGACAGTAAACTGCACAATTTTCTCGTTCAGAAAAACTGTGCAGTCGGTCAAAAGACACGCTAAATATGTGTATTTTTTTTAAGCATGATTGCAAGTTGTTATTGTATGTTTGCTCACAGGAAACTGGATAACATAGCTAATAATTTAAATATATCTTATTTGTTTTTTTACGTTTTTAAAAGCATATAATATACCAACATCGTTATATTTGATGCCGAGGAAAGCATTTTACAGGTTTAATGTTTTTTTGTCGACATTATTTATAAAAATATAAACAAGTTAAACAATATTAATTTACACACGTACTTAATCAATGTCACTCACTTATACTATCACGAAAATGGTAGGTAGACAAGGTTCAAATTTATGACAATGATTGTTGCAATGTTTTATTTTTAATTAACTACCAATAACTGAACTTTTATTTTTAATTAACTACCAATCACCTCTACCATATCACTGTAACAATATTCGGACTGAAACACAGCAAAATATATTGTTTAACAGAATAATGTATTATTGTGGTCCTCTTTGATTTTGGTTATTATTTTAAATAAACTTTTATTATTAATATGTTTAAATGTATAAAACTGTAACTATTGTTTTCTCTAACATGGATTGTTCTTTTATTATTTCTATTTTTCTTGTATAAACATGTAAAAGGCTTTATGCCGTTATTGTAATAAATAAATAAATAAAAATGTCTTGTGCTCACAGTAATCATAGTTTAATACACATCAGTATTAAGTGGCAAATATGGAATTATGATGATGGTCTACATTACACCTTCTCTCATACTATTCCAGGAAGGCAGAGTCTCTCTCGCCTGACCTGCCACATGGCGGAAATGAACTTCTTCCAGATAGAGGTGACCAAGTCGTACAGCAACACAGACTGGAGGGACGACATCAAGAAGGCCATGATGAAGGCTGGCTTGGAGAACAGGTCCGTCATGTTCCTGTTCTCTGATACACAGGTTTGTAGATTCAATATGAACAAAGTTTTCTGTGGTATTCCGCAGGGAAAGTATTAGGACCCTTTCTTTTCACTAACTAACTAAACATCACGCCATCTCCATTACATCAAAATTTGCACTTAGGTTAGTTCTGCAGAAAGGGGATTATTTTGGAGTGATTCCTACGTTCTATATTGTATATAATATTTAGATTTTTAGAATTCCACTTATTGATATCGACTCTTGACGTTATTTAAAAGATGTGTTCTTTTACTGGTGCCAGATAAAAATGGAATCTTTCTTGGAAGACATAAACAACATCCTGAGTGCCGGAGACGTCCCTAACATCTACCAGGCAGACGAGCTGGACCGGATCTACATGGCGCTGCGCCACCCCGTCATGGAGGCCGGACTACCCGTGACCAAGTCCAACCTCTTCTCCTACTACCAGAAGAGGATCCGCTGCAACCTGCACATGGTCATCTGCATGTCGCCCATCGGGGAGGTAAGAACTAAATGACAGGGCTGGAGACAAACCCAACCAGCCGAACAAGCTTGATCGGATCTACATGGCACTTGACACTCCGTCATGAAGGCAGACTGCAAACATCGTAATATATTTCTCAATGCGACAGTCCCGACTAGGACTGCCAGATTGTGTATACTTTGAAAAAGGCCCAGAGTCAAATATACCAGCCCCACAGCCTGGCTCAAAAGATACTACTACTACTTTCCCTTATCCACACCCAATGGTGCATAGGACACTGCATTGGTACACCAAGTGCAGTGTCTCTTGATCATTTTATTACATAAAGGTAGGATGAACAGTCTTGCGCTTCAGTACCAGTCCAAGATATCACACATGAAATATTAATATGAAAATCACGTGTAAATATTTCTTGTTGACCCACTACGGGAATTGAACCCGCGATCTCATGCATGGTAATCAAATGCGCTACCACTATGCTTCGAGGCGGAGGAAAGATACATGTTTCCTTATTGATATTCAGGACCATGACTTTTGTTTCATTGTTTCCGTTTTACTGAATTGATTTGTTTTTGACATCTCAACAGAGACGAGAAGTTTGGAAGGGAATACGGATATCTAGGCGTTTATAGGGCTTATGACCTGTCATTGGCTGGGTTAAGTAGCCACTTGATGTATTCAACATTCCCCATTTGACCTAGTATTTGACATCCATATCTGCGAATTATCAGAACTTGTATATGTGAACACTCTCTGTCATCCATTGTGAAAATCCACTCAAAATATGAATTTGTTTTGTGTAGGTATTCAGATCCCGCCTCCGGCAGTTCCCCTCGCTCATCAACTGCTGCACGGTGGACTGGTTCTCCGAGTGGCCGGAGTCGGCGCTGCAGGGCGTGGCCCGCAGCACCCTCGAGGTCATTCCAGATCTCAACCTAAACAGTGAGGAGCTCAACAAAGTCGTGGTTAGAACATTGTACATATTCAGATCCATTCTCATTCTCCCATAGTGAAAACTTTCTTCTGCATTGTGGCTACAAAGGGATTTATTCCTGAGATAGCAAACTACCCGAAGCACTACATATTCTTGGTTATCTTGTATTGTTTAAGTAAACTATTTAAGATCAAGAAGCTTCTGTATACAGGGTGTAACAAAACTCGATGTACAAGCGGGAAACCAGTGAATCTACATCATATTTGGAGACGATTGTATACAATATGACTTTTGAATCTGAACTTGAATTTTTTTTTTCATAAGTATGGCAGATTAAGTAAAATTGCTCAAATTCTTAATAAAATGCGTTTTTAAATTTTGTTTTGTTTATGGATAGTATTAATTTGACTAAATACATGATATTTGATAGCAATTTGCAAAAAAAAAATCGAAAAAAAAAAAATCTTCGTAGTCAATTTTCTCAAAAACTAAGGGTCAAATCAAAAAAACTTATTCTACGAAACTGACTCCAAAAATCATGTAGATTCACTGGTTTCCCGCTTGTACATCGAGTTTTGTTACACCCTGTATAGTCAGACCGTCTTAAGCCATTATGTGCGATTCGCCACTTGGAGAACTTACGCGGTTTTGCCAATATTTGCTTAGTGGATTTGCAGACTGGGCCTAGTTTGTGAAGCTTCATAGTGCGACAATGTAAAGAGGATATAGTGTGATAGTCCCGTTCTCTGGTGGTTCCAGATGATGTGCCAGTTCGCCCACCAGAGCGTGGCGCAGGCCAGCGACCTGTTCCTGCTGCAGCTCGGGCGCCACAACTACGTGACTCCGGCTTCCTACCTCGAGCTGCTCAACAGCTTCGACACTCTCTTCGCCAAGAAGAAGGGAGAGATCAACTCGCAGTACAAGGCTCTCACTCTGGGTACTGTGGTACTATTACTGCTTTCCATTATCAGCACCCATTGGTTCACCAAGTGCAGTGTCTCTCAATCATTTTATTACATGATGGTAGGACGATCAGTCTTACGCTTCAGTACCAGTCCAAGGCATCACACATGAAATATGAAAATCTCATGTAAATAAATCAAACCCGCGACTTCATGCACGGTACTAAATGCACTACAACTCTGCTAGGAGGCGGACAAATACCATACCGGATATATTGCTGTTGGGACTAAAATATTCCGATATTAGTAAAGATAGTTGAAGTTAGAGAACGGGCGCAGCAACCTCCAATAACTGGAGTCGTAAAGATGCGGCGATGGACCTGGCTTGGGCCTCAGATGCCTCGGGAGAGCCTGAACTCGAGCTGCCTCTTCTTTACGCCTGCAGGATCCCGCCGTCCTGGCAGACCGTCGATGACCACCCTACGCTTGTATTCGGCGGAGCTGATGGATGCGGGCCTGACGTGGGAGTAGGCGAGAGAGCTGGCTGGTTACAGGGTCTTCTGGAGGGATCTAGTGATGTCCACATGCTCCACATAGGAGCGAACGTGGCAAAAGAAGAAGAAGTTAAGATAGTTGTAAGAGGTGTAGGTAGAGGTTGTATTGTCCCCAATACAACAGCCTTACCTACGCACCATTGTACCCTCACATACCTAGAGCAGCCATCATTCTTCCACCAGCTTCCTAGCTAAGCAGTCAGATGACTGTCAGTCAAGTCCATTGTCCTTATATTGTAAATAGTGTAAATATACAAACTGTACTGTACCAGCCGAGTTTTACTCAAGGCTACCCATCACAATATTATTAACTATTGAAATGGTAGACCTAGCTTTGCCTGAAATTGACTTTGACGACCATGGATATGTTGTCATCATTATATTTATATTTGTTTGGTTTTTCCCAGGTCTGAAAAAACTATATGAGACTGAGGGCGACGTGAGGATCCTGCAGATAGAGCTGGCCAAGCTGAAGCCCGTGATGGAGGTGGCCGCCGTGGAGATGGCTAAAGTCATCAAGCAGATTGAGATAGACACGGTTAGTAGTAGGACTAACAACCATATTTAACTGAGGTTAGTGAGGATCCTGCAGATAGAGCTAGCCAAGCTGAAACCTGTGATGGAGATGGCTAAAATCATCAGGCAGATTGAGATAAGACTGGTTGAGTAGTAGGACTTACAAACATCTTGTATTTAAATTTTCTCGTATTTCAATGTTTTTTAGGCTATTGCCGAGGAAGCGAGAACACAAGTGGAAAAGGAACAAGAAACAGCCGAGAGAATAAAGGAGGAAACAGAACTGTTGGCCGCTGATGCTCAGAGAGATCTAGGTTTGTACATTTTGATGAAAATTTCACTTGCAAACGTCTAATATTTACCTTTTTCTTAGTTTCCATGAGCCTTTTGGATACCTTAATAATTCTCGTTGAAGACTTTGTACTCTTTCGTGATTAATGCATAATGAAATGTTTGTATCCCAGATGAGGCGATCCCGGCGCTGATTGCCGCTGAGAACAGTCTCAAGTCTCTGAACAAGAATGACATTGTGGAGGTGAAGGCCATGAAGAGTCCACCAGCTGGAGTGGTGATGGTCATAGAGTCTCTGTGCATGGTGTTTGACATCAAACCCCTCAAGGTAACATCCTCTGGACAGCTTGTGTCGGAACTAAGGGAAGAGGACCTGACTTGGAAGGATGCACGGGAACTATGGATGGCTAAGACGCTAGATACGGAGGTTCCGAGTTTGATTCCCTGTGAGAACACAGATGTTGTTCCCTTCTGCTATTAGGCCTTCCGTTTTAGAACGCTCGGGAGATTTACTCCACAATCTCACATCCTCGTAGTCCTTTCAACCCTCTCCTTCCTTTGGACTCAGCCGGGGTGCCGCGTCTTTTCTGGGCCTGGCTGCGGTTGGGCGGGAGGTAGTTGTAACTAATGACTAAAAATGGGGTAGAACTACTATTATCCCTATCACTGTAAATTTGGGCCAGCTGCTTGAGCAGGTTGAGATGAATGTGTTTATGACAATCTTAGAGCTGAGACAGTGATAGGGGCAATAAAAGCATTTGGTCTCGTGTATAACATTCTTTTCTTCTTTATTAAATTAGCTTTAAAAAATCGGTAGAGTTGTGCTGGACTGAAAAAAGAATCAATATTCTTTAAAACGGTCAATAGGGGCTATCATTGTTATTAGGCCTCCATTAGGTTAAATAAATCAAATAAAATGACGATGATATTTTATTGAGCGTTGGAAGCAGTCTCTGACTCTATTGCCCTCGGCAGGTTCCTGGCGAGAAGCCCGGGCAGAAGGTCCTGGACTACTGGAAGCCGGGATCCATGATGCTGTCGGACCCGGGCGCGTTCCTGGACAGCCTGATGAACTTCGACAAGGAGTCCATCACCGAGAACATGATCAAGAACCTCAAGAAGTACGTGCTGGACCCCAGCTACGACCCGAGAAGATTAAGAAGGTTCGCTTAACTCTACTCCATTATTCGTAATAATGTTTTGTATTTAATCCTTTCTGTGTCTGTCTTGTCTTGAATCTGTCCTTGGCAACTTTTACTTGTTATTTTTTTCTGTCAAAAAGCATTGTGTCGTATCAGGCCATGAATGGAATATCTTGTGAACTATTTAAAACTTCGTTTTCTTTTTTAAAAATCAGACTCCTGACAGTTTTCGAGGCAACATGTGTCTCTTTTTTAAGGGTACAAGTACAATGAAAATTGAATAATGAAGTGAAGTGTTTCAGTCCATATGGTCAGGTCTTTACGATCTATTGTTTGTTTAAGGTTGAGAGATGAATGGAGGAGGGATGGGTAATTAATTAATGACTTTTTTTTTTCTTTTTTTATATACTTATCTTGTGGAAACTTTTTGGCAAGTAAAAAAACAGAGAGCTGTAAAAAGTTACCAACTTTAACATAGTTTTAACTTGTAGTAGCGATATATTTTGAGGATGTATTTACTTTTATGTTTATCAAATTCCAATCTATTAAAATCTGCTTGTAGAATCCATATGCTTCACATACGGAGCGGATATGAATGGTGATGATGATGATTCTACTAAAAGTAATCCGAGATCTGCAATCTCGTAAAATGATTGGTTTGATAGCCGCCATATTTTAATTCCAAGGGATTAATTTGTGCAGGTATCCAAGGCTTGCCAGTCACTGTGTCAGTGGGTGCACGCCATGTACAAGTTCTACCACGTAAACAAGGCCGTGGAGCCCAAGAAGGCCGCCCTCGCCAAGGCCAAGGCCGAGCTGGAGGAGACCGAGAGGGTGCTCAGAGCCGCGCAGGCCCAAGATGCAGAAGCTCATCGACGGGCTGGACCAGCTCAACAAGTACCTCATGACCAAAGGAGGCCGAGAAGGCCAAGACCGAGGACGAGATACAGCAGTGCATGGCGAGGATGGACAGAGCAGTCAGGTGAGATGATAATATAGTCACTGTTGGTTATTAAAGTTAAAAATAAGTAGATGGGAAAAGTGATTAGGTTAGGGTAAAGTGTGGATCATTTCGAATTTGAAGTGGTTAGTATTGGGTGTTATTCAGTGATTGCACAATGGAAGACCATTTATAAGACAATTTATCATCAAAGAAGTCGAAATTGGGACTGTAATTAGTCAAAATATAGATATCTAATTAACAAATTTGATTTCGGTTTGAGAGAACAAATTTGACAGAACAAAATTGTAGTAAACCTCCTGATAGTTTGATATAACAAATTTTATATAACAGACCTCCAGGAAGTTTGTTGAGGCAAGCCTAGTATACAAGCGTGATATATACTACTGCCATCTATCGACCCATTCGGGTACTTGACTTGGTTTCAGGTACCTGAATGGAATATCCTACCATCCTACTCTATTCCATGACAGTGATCAGGGCTAAGCATCTAACGACACTGTGATTATGATGAGTATATTTAAATTAGTCCTCACCTTCTTGGCTTAAGTATTGAGAGTCTAGCATGAGAGGAACATTCGTATTTATCAAATTATGCTCAGAAGCATGGAAAGTGAGTTTAAGACCTTAAAAAGGACGATGAGATCAGATTTGATTTTGCTAAACCAATTTCTAGATTGATCAGCGGATTGGGGAGTGAGAAGATCCGGTGGATCAGCACCATCGCCACCCTGGAGCACGCCCTCATCAACGTCACCGGGGACGTTCTCATCAGCGCCTGTGAGTATGGACTAACTTTTAACAAACCAACGGTGATGACATGATAAACATATTGCGCTGGATGGAGTAATTGACCTTGAATGAGATTTCTTTTTCCTTGCCTAGGTGCTGTCGCGTACTTAACACCATTTACGGACTTGTTCCGTCGTAATCTCTTCATCAAGTGGAGTGATAAGATCGTGGAGTTCAAGGTCCCCCATACTCCTGGCTGCAACCCCATCTCCACCCTCGGGGAACCAGTGGTCATCAGGTTGGTACACAGCTATTCATTCATTCTATGGCATTCTATAACGTCACTGTGACCTATTTTGATATATTGTGACGAGTCTCCTTGAGTTGTTTCTCATCCTCTTGGCCTAGGTCTGGAGACCTTAGCTCTTCTGGAGGGTGAAGACTAGCACATCCATTGCTATATTTTCTCCACCAAACAGGTCCTTAAAGAGCTCTTCTGTACAACCATTCACAGTACAGTCAACATTTTAATTTACAGGAGTGAGATGCAATGAATATAATATTGGAAATAGGCCCGTGATGAAAATAGGTATACCAAATAGGTTATCATGGGTGTCTATTTCTATCGCTTTGGATATTCTCTGACGATGAGGAAATCCACTGCTACCCGGAATTGAAATTTAAAAATGCTTTCGTGTAGACGCGAACATTTAAAAATTTTGAAGTGGGATGAAATATCCCAAAAACGCACGCAAAAATTAATAAAAAATGTTGAAAAATAGCATTCATTTCAAAATCTTAAACAATGACGTCACTCCTTGTATCTAAGTGTAGTGTTTCCGGTTTCCGTTTTTAAACCCCCGTAGCCGCGTTCCATGGCATTTTAATATGGAATACAATCTACATACAAGCTTCTATTGCAAAAAAGATGGCCGCCATTCAGTCTCCCTAGAACAGCTGTTAACAGTATATGACAGTTGAGTCGACGGTATATTTTATCTGTGCTTCCCGCGTCAGTTCGCATAGATTTTTGACAGTTTTGTTACTGGCTGGAGATATACCATGGCCTTAAACAACCCGTTTTATGACGTCACTCCTGCAAAAATGACGCAGTTAGTACATAGTGGTAATTAGCGCGGTATTTGAAATGTGCAACTTAAAAAAATCGTATCTTCATCAATAACTTATAAAAAATATTAAATATATTTTTTTTGTTTAGTTAAATAGTAAGTTTATAGAAAAAAATTACTTTAGAAAACAGTGGATTCCCTCATTGCTGACGACATCCAGTTAGTGTTTTGATTTCGATACCTACAATAGTATAACCACAGTCATTAATTTGTCTTCTTCACAGGCAGTAATTTGTCATAAATGTTGACGTTAATTCTGTTTAGAGCGTGGCAGTTGAATGGCCTTCCCCAGGACACCATGTCCACGGAGAGCGCGGTTCTGGTGATGAATTCCCGCAGGTGGCCACTCTTCATCGATCCGCAGGGGCAGGCCAACAACTGGATCAAGACCATGGTAACTATACCCAATGTGGCGGCTGGACGGCCTTCCTCAGGACACTGCGTCCTGCGTTACCTCGTAGATAAGTTGATTTGGTTAATTTTTTCATTGGACTCTGAGATATCAAACTTTTCTTACATATTTTTACAGTGTAAATCCGATGGTGTTTTAATTGCCAAACCAAACGACAAGGATCTGTTGAGAGTGTTCGAAACGGCTATCCGTTTTGGTAAACCTCTTCTACTGGAGAATATTGCAGAGACTCTGGACAATTCGTTAGATCCAATTTTGAAGGTAGGTTATAAACAACTAACACTGGAAAAACTCATTAATTCTTGTATGTTCTTAAAAATTGTTTACCTTACAAGAACGGATATAGAATAATGAAAAAAATGCTCCTGGCTCTATATGTATATGTTACTTTAAAATACCCATGGATTTATTAGCTAATATAGTGCAAAAGTCACCTCGATGCGATCGATTTTCTCATTTGTTTTATAGAAACAAGTATACTCCCAAGCGGGCCAGATAGTGATGAAGGTGGGCGACTCTGTGATCCCGTACTCGCAGAACTTCAGGCTCTACATCACCACCAAGCTGGCCAACCCACACTACAGCCCGGAGGTGTCGGTCAAACTGCAGATTGTCAACTTCGCCCTTGTGCCGAGGTAAGCTTATCTCACTTCAGGAACAAGTACACTCCCAAGTGGGCCAGATACAATGGCAGCCCTTCCCTTGACACTCCCAAGCGTTCTAAAACACAACATGCAGTTCAGGACCTATTTCATGCCGCACGCACCCCATCCACATCCTAACCAAAAACAAGTCACAAGTCATATACGCAAATACTCATAGGACCAGATAGTGATGAAGGTCGGCAACCAAAGCACTAGAAGATAACAGTGCCTAAATCATCATTCTAGCGGCCTCCAGGAGCAGCTGCTGTCCATCGCCGTGGCGGAGGAGCGCGCGGAGCTGGAGAGCAGCGCGTGATGCTGGTGGCCAACAGCGCGCAGATGGCGGGCGCAGGCGGCCAGCATGCAGAGCCGCATCCTCATCGGCCTGTGCGAGAGCGTCGGCTCGCCCGTGGACGACGTGGAGCTCATCGAAACCCTCGAGGCCATCAAGATCAAAAGCGCTGAAATAACGGTGAACCAAATAAAATTGTCATTCACACCATTAGTTTTTTGATGTTAAGGCTCGTTTGTTATTTTATTTTGATTTATTTCGGACATAAAATCTATTTCACCTTTATTACCCCTTATCATGTTGTGGCGGAAGAAATACATCACGCGGGCGACGCGGAACGAAGCAAGATCTACCGACCTCTGCCGAAGGCTATCAAACATATGACGAGAGACATTTTAACCTTCATCGTGACTACAAGTCGCTTTTGTACAAATTTCTTGCCGCCAAATTGTAAGGGCAATCTAAATTCATTTTGCACTTTTCCATTTTCATAATTCATATCAATCTTAGTTTAATTAGTTAAGTTTTCATTGTATTTCCTTTCATGTAACTTCTGTGTAATAAATGTGCGGTAGAAACTGTAAGTACTCTTTCATTTCTCTCTGTGCACCCACTAGAGGTAATCAACCCGGTGGCTAAAATGTCTTCCCCCAACTATTTTCTATTTTAGATTAAAGTGAAAGAGTCCGAGGAGACCCAGAAGGACATAGACTCGGCGAGGAAGGTGTACATTCCGGTGGCGGAGAGGGGCCGAGTGCTGTTCTTCTGTGTGGCCGACCTGTCCACGGTGGACCCCATGTACCAGCACTCGCTGGCTTGGTTCAATCCGCATATTCGTCAAGATGCATGACCAATACGGAACCAAATAGTAAGTAACGAGATATCTCCGTACGTCCGTACAGTGATAAAATCCTTCCCTGTCTTTGTCTGGATATTGTTTGTATGATGCTACAGCAGATGGCGCTTGATTACAGGCAAGATATCCGTCCGGCTGGACACGATCATCACGTACATGACGTTCTCCCTGTACAGCGAGGCGTGCCGGGGGCTGTTCCAGCGCCACAAGATGCACTTCGCCTTTCTTCTCTGCATCCGGATACTGATGCAAGAGGGAAAAATTGATCCAGCCGAATACTTTTATTTTCTCAATGGTGCTGTAGCCAAGAGTGTAAGTACACTTTGTAATATCAGTGCTGATTTGTATTTTTTTTGCACAATATTATGTTAAAAAATGCTATCAAATCAAATTTCATCTCATCTAGGCTTCTTTGAATAATTTCCAGACGCATTAAGCCGTCTTCGGTCGACAATTGATACTGAAAACGCATGACACTAATGATGGTTCTCCAATTTTAAATCTTATGAAGTTTACAAATAAAGTATAAGATAAAAAATGTGTGTGGTTGTGTTTTCCCATCTAAATGAACCCTAAGCCTCTATTATCGGAAAAGAGAAGCTGTCTCTCATGAATACATTCTAGGTAAGATTCATTCATGTGTATATTATGATATAATAGGTGTTTTCATCACGTCGGGGTCACCACTGTAAGGGTGCGTATAAACTAACCCACAACCATCAACCAACCTAAGCAACCTAACCTAACCTAACCTAACCTAACCAGATGATGTATTTTAAACAGCAATAATATTAATATAAACTGAAAATTTGTACCCTAGACTCTGCCGAATCCGGAGGACGAGTGGATAACCTACAAGATGTGGCAGGACATTCCTGTCCCTGGAGACGCTGCAGAACCAGAACTACAAGAACCTGGTCTACAACTTTAACAAGAGCCTCAAGGAATACAAGAAAATATACGACTCTAATGGGCCGCACAGGTTTTTTGTACATTTGTAATACTGACAAGTGGAATACGTACAAAACATGGCAGGATATCCTACGGAATATATATTAGAATTGATGATAAAGTGATTTAAAATGGCCGCGTAGATCTATTTTTTTCATCTCCCAGAGTGGGATGATCAATGTGTCCTGTGTCGTTCAACCGTCGGATCTCTTATGTTTTTTTAAATGTCTTTCAGGATCCCTCTTCCAGCGCCCTTCAACACCGGCCTTACCAACTTCCAGAAGCTGCTGGTCCTCAAGGTGCTCCGCCTGGACAAGCTCACCAACGGCATGCAGGACTTCATCGTGGCCACGCTCGGCCAGCGCTTTGTGGAGCCGCTGACCTCCGACCTGGCGGCCATGTACGCCGAGTCGGGGCCCGGCACTCCGCTCATCTTCGTGCTGTCCACTGGGACTGACCCTGCCGAAGGTAAGTTCCTCACAACGGCATGCAGGACTTCATCGCGGCCACGGCGTTCCTCTAGATTCTTGTCAAACTTTGGCCTGATTGATTTTGTTAACAGTTGATGGTGCAGTGATGAAACTTGATTCATTTCAGAGCTTTTCAAGTTTTGCGGAGCGTATGAAGATGACGAAGCGGCTGCAGGCCATTTCACTTGGCCAGGGGCAGGGAGTGCGCGCCGAGGCCATGTTCAGGGTGGCCTTGAATGACGGTAACTGGGTCTTCTTCCAGGTTAGTAACCCCTTCTTCCTTCACACAAATCAATTGATACCTGCGTGTTACAGATGATTGGGCCTTGTGATTCGAACTTGTAGACAGTTTGAGAATATACAAGCCATAACGAGCTCTTATTCAGACAGATTTTGACTTCCTGGAAATATTTTTCACGGGCCGCGTGTGGGCAGACCTTGTTTCAACTGGTCATGCAGTTTGCTGTTTGGCTTGATGGAGATGACGAAACACATACTAAGTTTATTTACTACCGACAAAGTTGTTACCAAAATCAAACTGTTAAGTTAAAATAAAAATTCAGTGGTCTTAAACAAAGTGTTTATACATGGTGTAACAAAATTCGATGCAAGTACAATAATATAATTTAAAAAATTGATTTGATAATATGTTATTCCATAGTTAATGCCGACTCAGCAAGCATTAAGCATTCGTGTTTTCAGCTACCTTATTAATTTGCTTTTGTTGGTCAGAACTGCCACCTGTCCCCGAGTTGGATGCCGAACTGGGAGCTGATGGTGGAGCATATAGTCCCCGACCAGGTCCACAAGGATTTCCGTATCTGGCTCACCTCCATGCCCTCCCCCGCCTTCCCCGCTGCTCTAATAACTCCAAAATGGTTCAACCCTCACTTTGACTCACCTAGTCACTTTGACTCACCAAGTCCGACCCTCACCTAGTCCAACCCTCACATAGTCCCTGTTCAAAATACAACTTAAGAGGATGCGGTGCCACGTGACCGCGGACGTTTCTCCATTTAATCATAGTCTCTGGAATGTACAACTAGAGCCATGTATTTGAAAAATTTTATGGATTCAGATTTTATTATTTAAGGCGTCAATTGCTTCATTTTACATTTAGATATTTTTTTAGGAGATAAATATATTATGATAAGTAACCAATGCTAACTACCTTACCCTATTTTTGCCGCTCCACCCAACCTAACTTACATAATCTGACATAACCTTCTGTGTTCTTGTTCTTCTAGGAACTAAAATGACGATGGAGCCACCTCGAGGAGTGAAAGCCAATATCCAGAAAGCTTACATCAGCCAAGTGTCCGACATGGCTGTTTACTTTGTTGGGGAAGATATTAAGACTCTCAAATTCAAGGTGACAAAACTTGGAATTAACTAACTAACGGTCAATCCCTTTGAATAAAGAAAAAATGCCACACCACTCTGTCCTGGCAAACTTTCTTTGTTTCGAAAATTCTTGTTCGAGGTTTGAGAACAACCAAATTTTCACTAACAATGTGAGAGCCCATAAGGGAAATTGAAATGTCCTACATTTTGAATATTGTCAAGTTTCATTTTGTGATCGTGTTGTTAATCTTCGCTCGTGATATTTCATTGGTTGATATTCAGCCTGTGCCTGTTCCACGCCGTGATATAGGAGCGCAACAAGTTTGGCCGACTGGGCTTCAACGTCCCCTACGAGTTCACAGACGGGGACCTGAGGATCTGCATGCAACAGCTGCAGATGTTCATCTGGGAATATGCTGAAATACCTCTCAAAGTGAGCTGCTCATTTGTCATCAACAGAAGGTTAAAGCCTAATTATCTCGAATCAAGAGAAATCAAGTTTTTTTCTACTTTGACTTTTACATTATTTTATCCAAGGATCTTTAAATGTATACTGATAAGGGCACTCACGCGCATATGGTAGACGAGTGCCAGATATTCTATCGAAGAAGCTGATATATTCCAACATCTCAAATCATTCGTTTTTTCAAGTGCCACAAATATATAGGAAGTGTCGTCATGGCGAAAAGGCCTCTTGTTTTTGTGAGTTCTAACAAATAAAAAAATGAGAAAGCTGTACTTTAATTTTTCATTTTTTTATTATATTTTACATCCCCATTCATGAGTTTTTTTCACAATAAGTTTATGCGGTGGACTCAGTAATGGTGCTATTATGGGTGCTTTTTTTTTCACCAAAAACGTTTTTATATGCAAAATATTTGCTAAAACATCACCACTCATTTTTCTCTCTATACTAAATTTTTCGCATTCCGGACAAGAACTGCGTTTAGAAACGTTTTTCGTGGAAAAAACGCACTAGCAATACTTTAGCGATACTGAGCTACCGCATAAAACCTTATAGTGAAAAAGTCGGAATGAGGTTGTGAATAAATAAAAAACTGAAAAATAACAGCACAGCTGTCAAAAAAAAATGTATGAGAAAAAAATATTCCTTCATTGTATGAACATTTCAGTCAGTCATGGGAACGTAGAATTGTTTCTGTCACCAAGTTTTTGTATGGGCAGTGGCCTAGTGCTGCTTCTCTTTGTTCTTTAATTTTATCCTTATTAGTTGCGGGTTTGACCCCAGTGATGTTAATAAGAAATATTTATTTGAATATACACGGCGTAACAGAGTTCGATGTACAAGCGGGAAAACAGTGAATCTACATCATATTTGGAGTTGATTTTGTAGAATAACATTTTTTATTTTGACCCATGGTTTTCGAGAGAATTGAGTAAGAAGTTTTCTAGATGTTGATGTACGTGACGGGCCATATAAACTACGGCGGGCGTGTAACCGAAGAGTGGGACCGCCGCTGCCTGATGGCGCTCCTGACCGACCACAACAGCCCTCGGGTGATGAACGAGACCTATAATTATGACGATGACGGCGTCTACCATCAGGTACTAATCTCATGATGTACGTGACGGACTGTATAAACTATGGCGGGCGTGTGGTATGCCTCGTTTCAATGGAATTAATACTTAAAAGCTCACTTAAACTATGCAGCTTTCTCATTGGTTTATTAATACACTTAGATTTGAACTGAACCCAAAAAAATAATGACACATCAACTCCGCCAAAACCTCCGACTCCGCCAGACGCGTATTCAGTATTTCTTTAACCGCCGGCAGAGTCGGACGTTCAGAAAAACATTCCGAAAATGCCTTCTGCAGCGTGAAAAAACCGTATTGAAAATAACAAAAAATGGATCTTGTTAACTTTCCACATGTAGTGTTTATTTATATTTTGTTTATCATAGCCTAAAAATAATTGGATTATATCAAAAAAAAGTTTTCTTCTTAAATAATAAGCCAACAAGCCATCCCACAAGTAAAAAAAAAGACCATTTAGTGATGCATGGTAAAATTTCATGAACGCTCCACGTAAGGAACGGGTATAGTATTGTTTACTGTGTAACTGTTAACCCATATATAGCCCATACCTTTTGCGGTGTGTGGGCGGCAAGCTTGCCGGCAGTCGAAGGGCTCTGATAGGTCGACCCGTGTAAGTGTATTGAGGTGTCGCGAATCTTCGTGTGTCCATTACTTTTTCTAAATACATAACCACTCTGCAAGTTTTCAGATCTAAGTGTATTATAAATCAATGAACTTTCTTCTAATTAAGTTCATAAGAATCACAAAAGATTCGACACACATTAATAAAAGGTTAGTCTAGACAGTTTCTAATTTGATTCAATAAAAGAAGTGTATGACAAAAATGTGTACATAAATTAAGTTCAGAAGGACCTTTCTATTGGTTCTTTATTATTATTATTGTGTAAAATAAACAAAAGCAAAATAATAAAAAAAATCGTGCGTGACTTCATTTGTTTTCATTAATAAATTTTTGACCGAAATTAGATTCACATATTTCCCATTCAAAAGATCCCTCATGCTTAGGATGACCTTAAACTGACTCACATTTCAATACATGTATTGACTTCTTTTATTGTAATTTGAATATGTCGCCTTTTTCCACAGCTTGCAGCAGCTAAAAGCAAGATTTGGCCAGGCTATGTGCCTACATCAGAACCCTCCCGATCAACGATGACCCGGCCATATTTGGTCTACACTCCAACGCGAACATTAGCTATGCGCAATCGGAGTCACTCGCTTGCCTAGGTTTGTTCTTACTCCAACTATTTAGCAGTCTCAGTTGGTCGAGATTCTGACTAGAATGGGCTTGTAAACTGAATTTTTCTATTAATGGAGAAAAATAAAACTAAAAAATCATGAAACGATCAGTGCAATCCATTTGTAGATCGAAATATTACTAAGCGAGTTATAATTTAATGTATGAGTTTTGTATTAAATCAAGTTTTGCAAAATCCAAATTTTAAGTTCACGTATCTCGCTTATTAATCGTCCGATTAACAAACGAATTGCACCTTTTGCACATTTTTGTTTATTTTTCGACATTCACAGAAAATTTTGAGCTGCAAACCTATTGTTGTGTTAATTACTTTTTCTGCGCTAGTGTCTCAAGAAACTACTTCTTTTCCTTATCCGCATCCAAAGAGCCATAGGAACTGCATCGTGTGCATCGATTGCAGTAAATCTTGACCTTTTATTATGTGGCGGAAAAAATACGTCATGCGTGCGACGCGGGACGAAACTCCTCAAAATCTACAACTCAACTCCGCCGAACGCTACCGAACAATGACGAGAAACCATTTTAACCTTCATTCGTGACTCCACGTCACTTGTGTTCAATATTTCTTGCGCCTAATTGAGTTGCAATCAAAATATCTTTTCGATACTTTTCTAATCTTTTCTTATAATCATGTCAATCTTTAGTTGAGTTATATGCATTGTATTGTTCATTTCGTTAATTACTGTGTAATAAAATGTGAACTAGAAACTGTATTAACTCCTTGTCATTTCACACTGTGCACCTACAATAATAGCAACCACACCACCAAGGTACCCATAATTAACATGAGGGAAAGATGATTCAGTCTTACGCATTAATCACCAGGTATCAACACTGGAATATTAATACAGAAAATCACATTGTAAATAAAAATATTTCATGATTGACAAATTCTGCTGGGAATAGACCAACCGCGATCTCGATGCACGGTATTTTGCCGTAGCTCATTTTTTTTTTTTTAAATCTGTATTCCATTGAACCGATTCTGAGGAGGAATAAAATTTTACAACTGTCCATACCTCGCCTGTTCAAAGTTGCTGCGGGGAAAAGTCGTTTGAACCTGACGATATAACATTACCCATGCACGCTGATGAGACACTGCCACAGTGACCGCCAAGAGCAGCCTGGGGGACGACGGTGCGGCTCCAGAAGAACAAGGTGGTGAAGTTCGCGCTGGACATCCTAGAGAAGACTCCCAGTTTACTGAACATCATGGATATCATCGAAGCGTAAGTTCTACTTTGATATAAAATGCATAACTTTGTGGGGTCAACACCATACCGGGATTTTATTGGGATTTACTGGGATTTGTTCCTGAAATCGCCAAGCGATATTTCTTTGTTTTTTTTTTAATATTTAATTTAACTTGTTATATTACATACTTGCCTCGTCGATTTAAAGATGTACCTAAAAACTCGTTAGAGATCCTCCCTGCGAACCCCCATTCCCATGCCTAGGGTATGAAGCTCAATTGTCCACCTAAATCCCAAGAGAAACTTCCTTCCCAGTAGGGCGGTCTCACTAGGATAAATGGCCAAGCCGAGTTGTCCAATCCACTACAGTCAACCAGTTTTATCTAAGTATCTTCATTAATTATTTTAATGTATTTCTTTTAGTTTCCCTTTGCTGTATGAAGAATCCCTCAACTCCGTAATCCTCTATCAGGTGAATAACTCCCAACATTCTTCATTTTATAACTGAATTAAGTCTATAAGCATTTTGAGTGTGTCCAAATACTTGTAGACTAGGATGAGGGAGAGTTTTCACTGTCTTATACCGCAGTTTCGGTTTTGGATTAATCCACAGAGGTGGCTGCACATCCTTGAAATAAAAAATGCATTCATATTTTGTGTTGAAGGGACTTACTGAAGGCGATGAAGGGATTCTTGGTGATGTCGGAAGTGCTGGAGGACATCAGCAACAACTTGGCTGTGAACACGGTACCAGCTCTGTGGAGCAAGAGGGCCTACCCTTCACTCAAACCTCTCGGTAGGTATACATAATAATAACAATGGATAATTTCTACAGCGCCGTTTTTGTAAACTATTACCTCAAGGTCGCTTCAACTAAATTAAATTAAGCCTGTATTAAATGGTATTAAAGGATAATGGTACACAGTGGTAAATATTACAATCCTATATACATATAATGTATAGTATAAACATTTCTGAAGATGCCCACAAATGGTGTTATGATTAAATTCTCTTCATTATCTGTCTTATTTGGTACGCGGGGTGGGCGGGTCACATGCGCAAACACACCCCCTCCACTTTCTTCCAGCGTTATTTTTACATGAAGCGACCTGTACATGATATTTGATAACAATTTGCAAAAATTTATCAAAAAAAAAATCTTCTTCGTACTCAATTTTCTCGAAAACTATGGGTCAAATAAAAAAATAAAAAATCTACAAAATCGACTGGTTTCCCGCTTGTACTTCGAGTTTTGTTACACCATGTATTAATAATGTGTTGCATTTTCCTTTCTGTTAAGGGTCTTGGTTCGCGGACCTGGTAGCTAGGATAGCGTTTATCCGCGACTGGGCCAACAACGGCATCCCGGCCGTGTTCTGGATCTCCGGCTTCTACTCCCCGCAGGCGCTGCTCACCGGCGTCCTGCAGAACTTCGCCAGGAAGTACGTCATCTCCATCGACACCATTGAGTACCTGTTCGACGTAAGATTTCAATATTCTACTTTTAACATTAGTTCCTGATGTTTGTCAACACATAGTGGCGCTAGTTTTATCATCTGCTGACTTTGCCTATGAAGACAAGTGCCCATCAGAGCTTAGCTTTATTTTATAACCATTGATGTGTTATTCCTTCAGGTTTTTTTTGTACCTCAAGTATTTGGCCAATTGCATAATGAAGTTTACGTGCCAATAAATCTCCTATTATGTTACCTCTCTCAATCAGAAATATGAAAGATGGAATCTGCATATCGGCTGGCACAAGCAAGTTCCCACTGTCATCTAGAGTATCACCCGTCTACTAATTTTCAGTTGGTATTACAGCTCTCACTTGGCAGAATACATATCAATATCATACAAAGGGCTTGTTGCACAGAATGTTTCGTCAATACGTCTTATTTTGTCAACGCCAGGTGCTGACAGTGGATCCCACAGTGAGGGCTACAGAGGGGTGCTGCATCCGCGGCCTGTACCTGGAGGGGGCTCGCTGGAACACCCAGAGCCAGTGTCTGGACGAGTCACGGCCCAAGGAGCTGATGACGGGTAAAATATAATCATATATCTGTAAGGATTTCTTTTTGCCTTGATATTTACAACACCCTAGGAAAGATACGCGCAAGAAAACAGCCAATGATGTTTGTTTTACATAGGCTATTGTCATCCATTCCTTGTCATGTCCTGGTCCTAGGAAGATTGAGTCAATTTTGACTCAAATACAAATACAAAACCATTGGTTTTAAGGCCCGCTCGCATTTCCATCCCACTGTTTCCAGATATGCCGAGCATCTTCCTCCGGCCGGAGAAGTGTGGCGGGGACTTCAGCAACAGGTACGACTGCCCCTCGTACCGCACCCGGCAGCGCAGGAACTTCGTGCTCGCCATCAAGCTCAACCCCCGGCAGAAGGCCCCCCAACCACTGGATAAAGAGGGGCACCGCGCTCATTAATGAACTGGATTACTGATCAGCCTCTCCCTAACTAAACATAACCTCACCTTAACCTATCATAACCTAACCAACGAGCTTGAATATCAATCTGTCATTCCTAATCTAACCTAACATGATCTTATTTAACCCAAATCAACCTGACCTAATACAACCACTGAATCAAGAGAGGCACTGTGCTTATTATTAAGAGCATATATCACAACAAATTGCCACTCCTAACCTGACCTAAGGTCTAAACAAGCAGGGTTACCAAAATACCACCAGTTAGAGAATTATCTTTGTTTTCTTTTATGATTATTGTGTAAACCTATGAACCGTGTATTAAAAATATTGATAATGATTGTGTTCTTATTTCTGGGACCCTTTGAAGAGGCAAATTACAAAATTTGGCCTTTTGCTAATTTTTAAAAGTGGAAAAAATACTTATTGATATGTATAAGGATGTCTTTTTATGTCTACATTATAAGTTTTAGCATTCTCTAATCAACAATGCAGAAACCTTCGCGAGAAACGTGTACAACAACTCTCTAACAATTTATTGCAATTAAGTGAAAGGTATAGGATTATTTTTATAGATAGATAGAGATTAAGGAACAAACATCCATTTTTATATATACCTGTAGATAGAAAATACATTATATAATATTACGCTAATTGATGCGACATGCGATGTTAAATTGTGACATTATCTTCAAGCAGGCAAGTTTTTTTATAAAGAAAAAAATATTTTATTTTGTGAACTTTGTTCATTATAATTTATTTTTTTTTTGTTTTTTATGTACTTTGTTAGAGAGCTTGTATTATATTATTATGATTTTTATTCTTAACTTACTTGTAAAATTATTTTGAATTAACTTTTAAATCTATACTATATAATTGAAGCATTTACATTTATGTGCAGAATGAAAAATTGATTATTAAAAAAAAAACAATTTTTGGGAGGAGTGGTATGGATAGGAGACGGCGAAGCGGTTCTTGAAAATTTTGGATCCCATCACTGACCAAAGGGTAATACCACTGAAGAGATTAAAATACTCACTAATTAAGAGAAGATTTCGCATTTAGTCTATGCACATATAAATCAGAAATTGTTTTAGAACAAAAGACGTCAGCCAGGTTTTTTTAACTACATCCAATTTAATTATTATATATATTTATTCAATCTTACTTTAAAATTTGCATCACTACCCAGGTAAGTAGGTACTAAAATATTAATATTCTATAACGTCGCATTTTTCAAGTTCAAATTATTTTTAGCTGGCAAGTATGATTTGACTTTTCATTACAATTATTTCTGTCATCCGCGATGGGTCACTTTATATGAAAATAGTTTTTTAAAAGATGAAAATATGGAGCTTCTTGGAAAATGTCTATACAACGGTGCCGCCAAAACATGTGTGATATATTTTTTTCACTCGAATAGCGACTTTCACAAGGTAATCTAAACAACAGCGTAATAAATTTACATTTGCGCTGTCGTAACATCGCAGCATTACGTTTTGCTGTCAAGGGTTTTGTAATTTTTGTGCGTAAAACTCCGGTGTTTTTGATGATTTTTTAACTTAATACTCGTGTGTTTTGCTGTCAACTATATTTAGTTTAGTGGTTTGTGCAAAATTGACGGTTCAGACTATTTTTCAATCCAACCATCATAAATCATAACCTACTGTATTAATAATGTTTACAAGTTTATCGTGATAGCGAAGAGAGCCAACCCACATTTTTCGAGAAATTATATTTTTACGCTATGCTTATTGAAAATCCACGTACTTTATAGCAGTGGAGAGAGTTATGTGATAAGTATGACATTTGTTACAATACTGAATTTTGCTAATGTGTAAAATGCCAGATGATTCTCCATACAATGGGGATACTTCACTTTACGTGGTAGAGCTGTCAAAATTCCACAAAAGTTTTTACTCTCTGGATTATAGAGGTACAGCATAGAAATGGGCAAAGCTGTGATTGGTTGGATTTAAAAATCTTAACCTACTGTATAAATTTCCCTTTTAAATAGCTATTTGATTTTAAATTATTTCATTAAACCCAACCTATCTTAACCTACTGTATAAATTTCATTTCATAACCTATATCTATGATTTACCAATAGACTAGTCTTCATAAAAGTTACCACGTATTGTGAAGTATCCCCGCGACATTAAGAGCATAATCTACCACGTGACTCTCGCGGCGCTTTTCCATACGAACGTATTCCTCGATTTTCTCCCTGGAATTCAACATTAGAGCAATGATGTATTCACACATTTTAGATATCGACCAGATGCATGTCTGTATCGTCTTATTTTTTTATTATTTATTTATCAACTTTAACAAATAAAATATTTTAAAAATAATACGATGCAAACACGCATCTGTTTGATATCTAAAATGTGTGAAAAAATCATTGCTGTAATGTTAAATTCCAGGAAGAAAATCGCGGAATATGTTTGTACGGGTAATATTAGGGGTAACTTAACAACTTGCCGTGCAGGCTGTCAAAATTTCAAAACATTTTTACTCTCTGGTTTGTAGAGTAACGCGCAAAAGCGAGCTAAGCTGTGATTGGTTGATACGCGATTGGTTACGCCTTCATTATGTATTGTCAAATTTCGCTTTTAAAAATCTATTTGATTTTAAATTATTTTATTTAAACTAACCTACCTATCATTAACCTACTGTATAAAAATCATAACCTATTATAAAGGATATTGCTTTTAAATTGCCATTTGATTTAAATTATTTTATTAAACCCAACCTATCTTAACCCACTGTATAAATTTCTCTCTTCAACTCTTTTTCTACATCTTGTCATATCTATGGATTTAGCAATAGACTAGTCCTCATAAAAAGCACGGCAAGTTGTTAAGTTACACCTAATATTATTATTAACATATTTTTTTCTTTTTCTTTAGGTTAGCAGAGGTCGGCAAGTTAGAAACTCCCAAATCGAGTGGTAAATACGAGACCGGCCAGTTGATTCTTCACAAAGTTTTCGGTTACCGTGGTGTGGTGCTTTTTCCTTGGCAGGCGCGGGTCTACGACAGGGACGCCCCGAACAAAAAGGATCAGACCAGCGACAAGGCGGGCGCGGAGGACAACCTCTCCAACGTGGGCAAGGAGGTGAAGGGGAAGACGCACACTTTCTACCAAGTGCTCATCGACTCTAGGGATGGACCTTTCATTGTAAGTCTTAATATTTGGTGTGCTTGGCCTTTAGTTTAACATGGTCTTGTCAACTTATCTACATCGTAGTTGTGATGGTAATCTGTAAAATCCGTGCAACTATAGTAGATCTGTCAAAATTCCACAATAGTTTTTACTCTCTGGTTTATAGAGTACAGCATAGAAATGGGCTAAGCTGTGATTGGTTGGATTTAAAAATACCAACAGTGAAATTTATACAGTAGGTTAAAACAATTTAAGGGGATACTTCACAAGCAAGGTAATTTTTATGAGGACTAGTCTATGGTAAATTCATAGCATAATAGGTTATGAAATTTATACAGTAGGCTAAGATAGGTTGGGTTTAATAAAATAATTTAAATCAAATACCTATTTAAAAAAGCAATATCCTTTATAATAGGTATGAAATTTATACAGTAGGTTAAGATTGGGTTTAATCAAATAGCTATTTAAAAAGTGAAATTTATCCAGTAGGTTAAGATTTTTAAATCCAACCAATCACAGCTTGGCCCATTTCTATGCTGTACCTCTATAATCCAGAGAGTAAAAACTTTTGTGGAATTTTGACAGCTCGACCTCGCTTTGTGAAGTATCCCCTAATTTAAAATCGAACAAGGTAAACGGCTGTAATACTGACCTTGTCCATATTACTGATCTATTTCAACAAAAACAAAGATAATAAGAGAAATTTTAAAAAAACATATTTATGAATATTGACAGCACTAGAACACAGCATCTGTTAATTTGTTTTATGGCTGATATTTGATTTTATTCTATTTAAAAAATCTGTTACAATACCCCATAGTTCAATTCTAATAAGTTCTCTTTTTCTGGCGACATTTATGTTTGTTTTAAATGATCAAGATGCACTCGGTGTACCAATGCAGTGCCCTATGCACCATCGGGTGCAAATAAACGAGAGCAGTAGTATTAGTGCATAAGGCACTGATTTGCCAAACCAAGTAGTTTCCTAATAATTTATTACATGAAGACAAAACAATCAGTCTTAGCTTCAGTGCAGTCAAAGGTATCATATTAAATTTTAAGGTGTAATTTATGAAATCTTAAATAAATAAATAATTAATAAGTGAGATAAAATTGTTAAATTTTTTATTTTTGTAAAGATTTTGTGCAAAACGCGATCAGCGACATACACCGATCGTAGGACTGAAAACTATAAATGATTATATCTCGCTTATTAATTATCCATTTTACGAACGGATTGCACTCGTGGTTTTGTGATTCTTCGCTTTATTTGTCTACATTCACAGAAAATTTAGGTTTACATTTTTTTGTATTTCTCTATAGATTATAAAACTTACAAAATCAATAAGATATACTCCCTAAGTCACCCCATTAAAAGTATATTATGGTATTTTTTTAAAATAGGGAATAATAAAAAAATTTATAATTCTCTTTAAAACTCATTTTAGTAAAAAAAAATTACTGATGTACGTAAAAATAATTTTTAAACTCTCTGTATTTAACATTCTAATAATATTAACTCAAAGAAATTATTGATAAAATTAATTGATTACTTATACTAAAATATTGTAACAATTTACAGATAAAATTGTGGATCGTGTTAATGGAACGTCTCTGCTGAATTTTATGTTCATTTGTGATTTGAATTTCCCGCTGTTTTTAATTAAATTTAAATGTCGCAACTCTGGCAATGAGATTTTGGTTTGTAAAATAAAACCATTCTCTATTTTTCTTCTGCTCATTTTGAGAATAGTTGTCTTAAAAGAATATTAGGTGTGCGGTGGTTTGACTTTGTAAGGAACACAGAGATGAGGCAACGGACGCAGCAGTCCTTGGTATCTACTGTTATAAGGTGAAGGCGTTTCGGCTGGCTAGGCCATATACTATGTACGCCTCCGAGAGCCGCCACCACGGATGACTATTTTACAAGGCATCAGGTTCTCGGCGTCCTGGACGTCCACTGTTGACAATCCATTAAATTGGGAATTTAAAAAAAGACATAATTAGAATAAAAACATGCTTCTAGTTAATATTTAAAATGTGTGAAAAAAATCATTACTGTGTTGCTAATAGGAAAATGTACTATATTTTTAAATTCTGTAATTTTTTTAATAAAATAAATGAATATTGAAATTTTTTGTGAAAAATAAATTTTTTTTCGCAAACGGATGCTTTTAAAGCACCCGTCTCCTAAGCTCACAAAAAGGATCGTACTGAATATACAGTTGATGCGTAGAACCAGAGAAGTGGCTATGTACTTTTTTTCAATCAAAACTTGGTTTATGGCCTTGAATTAATATACTCATCCTACTATATAATGACCTGTTTTGGCGGGAAATTGCGATTACGACATTTTAAAAATTAATCACAGACAGTTATAAGAAAAAAAAAATTAAAAAGATATAAAACACCATCTAAAAAAATTCTAAAAAAAATTGTCTTGTGACCCATATCAGGAAGAATGAATAAATGGCAGCGATTAGGGGACTGCGGCATCCAAACAGCTGATTAATAAGCCATGTTATAACTGAAATTATCCATTGCCTAGAGTTGTGTGACATTATAATAGCAATTATACAGGGTGACTGGTAATTCGACCTATTCCTTGAAAGGGGTTATACTAGAGCTAATTTGCAACAATTACGACCAGTCAACCAGGGGTCGAAACTCGCTGGTTTCCTAGTTATTCGAGTTTTTAATTTTTATTGAAAAAAATCCGCCTTGCAGCATTAAACTCGTGATTGTGACAAAAATACGTACATTTGGATGGTAATAAGACACTTTTTGGATAGCCTTTACGCCAAGTGTCATACTTTTTTTTGAGTAATTCTCTTTGATCGAGACGACTTGGGGGAAAAAAAAGTCAAAATTCTGATTTCATTGCCTTTTATTTCTAAACTCTAGAAATTTTGGACAAAAATTTTAGTTTAATGTAATCTTTTGTTCATAGGCTATCCAAAAAGTGTCTTATTACCATCCAAATGTACGTATTTTTGTCACAATCACGAGTTTAATGCTGCAAGGCGGATTTTTTTCAATAAAAACTAAAAACTCGAATAACTAGGAAACCAGCGAGTTTCGACCCCTGGTTGACTGGTCGTAAATTGTTGCAAATTAGCTCTAGTATAACCCCTTTCAAGGAATAGGTCGAATTACCAGTCACCCTGTATTGTGAAATTTGTCCTTGATAATATATCTAATATAATTTTTCAATACATGCCACCGTTGACATGCGTCCGGACTGGAAAAAAAAGGTAATACAAAAAAACCCACAAATCTCATTTCACAGAATAATTGGATGTGCATTTGTCCGCATCGTTCCGCTTTCATATTAACTTGTTCACGACATACCAGAATAAAAATATCTAGTCTACCCATCGTTCTAACACAAGGAATGATGCATTTCACAAATTTATCTAACAGATATAACTATTTCGTCTCCATGTATTCAAAATTCATGTATCCAAAATTCATTACTTTGTCTTTAATATTTTTCACAATTCTCGGATACTACTACTACTACTTTCCCTAATCCGCACCCAATGGTGCATAGGGCACTGCATCGGTGCAGTGTATCTTGATCATTTTCATCACATGAGATAGGATGATCAGTCTTGCGCTTCAGTACCAGTCCAAAGTTATCACGCATGAAATATTAACATGAGAATCACATGTAAATAAATATTTCATGTTGAACCCGCGACCTCGTGCACGGTAGCCAAATGCGCCACCAATATGCTGCGAGGCGGAATTCTCGGATAGCCCATTCTTTTCAATCGCCGTTGAAATTTGAATACTTTACATTTGATTTGTGTTTTTGTCCGTTGAAGTCCGGTTGTGGATCATTTTGTAATGCTCTAAACATTAAACCATATCCTCTTGGATGCGCTGCCGTTTCTCAATACAACCGTAGTCCTTGATTTCCTCCCCAGAATGTAGCACAAGAACAATGATTTTCTCACACTTCATAGATGTCAAGATACTTCACTTTACGTGGTAGAGCTGTCAAAATTCTACAAAAGTTTTTACTCTCTGGATTATAGAGGTACAGCATAGAAATGGGCAAAGCTGTGATTGGTTGGATTTAAAAATCTTAACCTACTGTATAAATTTCGCTTTTAAAAAGCTATTTGATTTTTAACCCAACCTATCATTAACCTACTGTATAAATTTCAACCTATTATAAAGGATATTTTTTAAATAGCTAATTGATTTAAATGAGTTTGCTCTTAAACCTACTATTTAATTTAAATTATTTTATTAAACTATATACCAATAGACTAGTCCTCATAAAAGTTACCACGTATTGTGAAGTATCCCCGTCAAGATGAAACACAATTGCATATTGTATTTGTTAAATTATTAAAATGTGTGAAAAAATCATTGCTCTAGTGTTGAATTCGAGGGCTACGATCGTATGGAGAAGTGACAGCACATGCTCTCGACACTTGCATTTTGAAAATGATTTTTTATCTTACTATCCATTTACAATAATGATTAATTTTTGACAACTTAACTTTTTCCCAATTTTAACATCAGCACTAGGCAACCATCACAATCTAAATATCAATGTTTGTGTAAAACTTATAATTCTTGTTTCCTAAGTCGTGTCTCACAAACATTTCCATTGATGTATTAAAAATGTAAAAATCTAACTCATTTTTGTAATAATTTTAACTAAATATTCAGAAAAATCATATCTTAAATTAAATTTGAAAATGATTTGTAAAAAATCAATTGAAGTGTTACTCTTAATGACAGCATAAATAAAAAAATATTCACATTTCAAGATTGGTTGGAGTACTTGTAAATCTCAGCTACTGTATTCAATTTCACTTTTAAAAAACTTACTTTGTATTTAAAGTAACCGAAATTAAATTAATAAAATAATAATCGAGTACCTACGTAATTTTATATTGCCTTAAAGAGCCCTAAAACGCCTGCCTATTTTACAAGGCCAGGTTATCGGCGTCCTGTTCACAGTCCGTCGGCAGTTTGCATAACCTATGCGGGTCGTATGGACCCGGCCCAATGGACTAGTCCCATAAAAGTTACCGACGCTTGGCTTGGGGAAGTTTCCCCGTCAAGATTAAACACATAGGGAGCGGATATGGTATTTGTTTAATGATGATGAAATGTGATTATGTAATCATTGCAAAATATTCACAATTTTAACTGAATTCGAGGGCTACTGTCGTAATAATATTGAAAAAAATATCTCGACTTGCATTTTGTATGTTTCAATATTTACATCTATGTTTATATCTTAATAATCATATATTGTATGTTTGTATTCTACAGTAATTAGTATGCAACCAGGACACTCTTACTAAAGAGATATAAATGTAAAGCCGCCTAATTCTTGTGTACTTGTCACTTGCCAAACTTAAACATTTCCAAGAAATATAGTTCTAATATTTAGAATACTATGTTTCTGTTGGACGATAATGATCATTCAATGTGACATAATTATGTACAGCAGATATTTTGAAAATGTTTTGTATCTTTTTTCAGCGTGAAATGATTGTATGAGAGATTAATTTACATGCATAAATAAACTTTATGCGAGACAAAAACTGTACAATTTTTTTTGCAGTTAGAAAACTGTGCCATATAAAGCGAAAGTCGGTGCGACGTTTGGCTGACCTGACAGTTAATGTTTTTTTTATGTAAACGTTTAAGTAGATATTATGCTTAAAACGTAAAAAACATATTTACATTTTTAGCTATATGAACAATAATTTCCTGTGTGCAAACATACGATAATAACTTACAATTGCGCTTAAAAGATATTCATATTTAGTCTTTTTACAGACGGTACAGTTTTCTGAACTAAAAACTGTGTCTCTGTGGTTTTCTTTTCATTAACAAACTAATAAAAGATATTAAACCGATCTTTATTTTCTGCTGATTTTCCTTAATTTACAATGTAAGCATGTATTATTTTAGAAAATGATGACATGGAGTATTAAAATATTTTCAATCTTTCACAGCTTCAAAAATTTTAAATTTTATCCGTAGATTAAATTTGAACTTGCTCTTTAGCGGGCGCAAACAGAAGCCGTCACGTTCCTGGGGGGGCAGGAGAGCTCCCGCAGCCTGTATGCCATCCCGCCTGGACTACGTGGCCCACGAGGACATCCTGCCTAAAGAGTGAGCCAGGACCGCTCTCCCGTGCAGCACGAGCTGTTCCACAAGTTCCTGGCGCACTCCCCCGACAGTGGTGAGTTTACTGTTCCTCTCCTGAGAGCTCCCGCAGCCTGTACGCCATCCCCGGCCTGGACTACGTGGCCCACGAGGACATCCTGCCCTACGTGATCAGGACCGCTCGAGTGCAGCACGAGCTGTTCCACAAGTTCCTGGCGCACTCCCCCGACAGTGGTGAGTTTTACTGTTCCTCTCCTGAGAGCTCCCGCAGCCTGTACGCCATCCCCGGCCTGGACTACGTGGCCCACGAGGACATCCTGCCCTACGTGAGCCAGGACCGCTCTCCCGTGCAGCACGAGCTCCTCCACAAGTTCCTGGCGCACTCCCCCGACAGTGTGAGTTTTTACTGTTCCTTCCTGAGAGCTGGCCGCAGCCTGTACGCCATCCCCCGGCCCCCGAGGACATCCTGCAGTGGTGAGTTTCTCCCGTGCAGCCGAGCTGTTCCTGAGAGCTCCCGCAGCCTGTACGCCATCCCCCGCCTGTACGCCATCCCCGGCCTGGACTACGTGGCCACGACGAAGACATCCTGCCCTACGTGAGCCAGGACCGCTCTCCCGTGCAGCACGAGCTGTTCCACAAGTTCCTGGCGCACTCCCCCGACAGTGGTGAGTTTACTGTTCCTCTCCTGAGAGCTCCCGCAGCCTGTACGCCATCCCCGGCCTGGACTACGTGGCCCACGAAGACATCCTGCCCTACGTGAGCCAGGACCGCTCTCCCGTGCAGCACGAGCTGTTCCACAAGTTCCTGGCGCACTCCCCCGACAGTGGTGAGTTTACTGTTCCTCTCCTGAGAGCTCCCGCAGCCTGTACGCCATCCCTGGCCTGGACTACGTGGCCCACGAAGACATCCTGCCCTACGTGAGCCAGGACCGTTCTCCCGTGCAGCACGAGCTGTTCCACAAGTTCCTGGCGCACTCCCCCGACAGTGGTGAGTTTACTGTTCCCTGAGAGCTCCCGAGAGCCATCCCGCAGCCTGTACGAAGACATCCCCCTACGTGAGCCTGGACTACGTGGCCCGACGAAGACATCCTGCCCTACGTGAGCCAGGACCGTGGCCCACGAAGACATCCTGCCCTACGTGAGCCAGCCGCTCTCCGAGCACGAGCTGTTCCACAAGTTCCTGGCGCACTCCCCCGACAGTGGTGAGTTTACTGTTCCTCTCCTGAGAGCTCCCGCAGCCTGTACGCCATCCCTGGCCTGGACTACGTGGCCCACGAAGACATCCTGCCCTACGTGAGCCAGGACCGTTCTCCCGTGCAGCACGAGCTGTTCCACAAGTTCCTGGCGCACTCCCCCGACAGTGGTGAGTTTACTGTTCCTCTCCTGAGAGCTCCCGCAGCCTGTACGCCTTCCCCGGCCTGGACTACGTGGCCCACGAGGACATCCTGCCCTACGTGAGCCAGGACCGCTCTCCCGTGCAGCACGAGCTGTTCCACAAGTTCCTGGCGCACTCCCCCGACAGTGGTGAGTTTACTGTTCCTCTCCTGAGAGCTCCCGCAGCCTGTATTTCGTAAATATTGAAGCCTCAATTTAAGTTTCATGAATTCTTACCCAATGATTGTATTATTCTCATTAAAAGATATTAAAACATCACACTCTTCGAACAAGAATTCACTAGAAGGGGCGTTTCCTATACAAATTTTCTAAAATATGCTTCCTAGGGTGTATTTCGTAACACCACTTATCAAATTCCACCGTCTAAGGAACTCCAACACTTGAGCCAATATACGAAACGTGTGATGTAGATGTATAGTGATGACGTAGATGCCTATTGATGACGTAGTGAGTGACGTAGTGGGTAACTAGACACCTCAGACACGGTACTATTTTTCAAGTATGGAATATCACTTGAAATTCTTGTTTGAAGATTACACCCAATATTTTTTTTTTTTTTTTTTTTTTTTTTTGAGTTGCTGAAT